>CM060877.1:13761039-13933551 GCA_030737845.1 Acorus calamus | reverse complement strand
TTCGAAGCCACAACCTGTCCTTACTTGTCAAATTGTACAAAGCGATTTGAAATGTAATACCAACAGGTAATCCTGAAATAAAATGAAGAGGATTTTCAGAATCATTACCAGGGACTTGAAGTTCTGCTTTAATATGCTTAAACCTTCCACTAAACACAAACTGTTGATCAGAGAAGAGTTCAAGCAATCTATTAATATTAGAAGAGCTACAATTTTCAACTGTTATCCCTTGAGAACAAAAATTCTTTACTTCTTTGGCAAATTCAGAAAGATCCTCGGAAACACGTTGAACCAAGGAAGATGCAGTACGCAATTGTTTCAACATTGGGTAAGAGTATTTTCCAGAGCTGGAAAACTTTAATAGGCAACTAAGCAATTTTAACTCTAAGATGTGAACTTCCTCTTCTTTACTCAACCCCTGAAAGCTGTACAACATGCTTCTGAGTTTGGTATCCAAGTTCTCCAACATAAGATCTAACACCACCACTCCAATAACATGATGCTTCCTTGGTTGCAAGCACTCCCAAATTTTTATTAACAGTTGAAATACCTGGATATAAAGAGACGCAAACTCATATTTGCCAGCTGATCCATGCATATAGAAGCCAATCATTTCAAGCTCTTCTTCACAAGCCCTGTAAGCAATAACTCATCCTTAATAGGTTGTAAAATGGAAAATGAAGAAAACATATAAAACAAGAGCATAAAGAAGTGACCTTATTGTATTTAGCACTTCGTCCATATATCGTGACTGGATGAACGGCCAGGTCTGTGAAACGGCTTTCAGAACAAGCTTTATGGCATGAGTAGCTTCCTCGTCACCTGATACCCCTTTCAACATTTGTTCTTTGAAGGGGGTTGATATTTGACTCATAACTGCTACTCTTTTTGTATTAAAGATTTCTGAGGCTTCATTATTCATGAATCTTAAAGAACAGTCTACTTGCTCATATCTCTTTTCATGATCTTTTACATTTCTGACTGGATGCAGACTAATTTCATCGTCATTGAAACTGGATGCTGCTAAATGGGGAAGCCCACTGAAATGACACAAATGGGCCAAAAGAGAATCACGTTCATTCACATCTCCTAGAAAGCCAGAGATCCTTCCGAGCAAAGGAACTGTACAATAAAACATTCCTGATGGCACATCATGTATGATCCGTTCAGATAAAAGAGAGGAAGCTAGAGCTAACACTAATATGGCAGCCACACGTGGTCTATCCAATCTCAGCTCTCCTTCACATGAAGGTTTGGCCTGAAAATAGAGGGGAGAGAGAGGGAGCACAAAATATTACCCAATTAGTTGCACATCTAGAAGACATAAGTTCATAGATTATTCATTTTGTGCTAGTTCTTTGAAATGTGGGGGGTTGTGTTTACCAAGATACCAAAACAGTGAGGTAGAAAATGAGGTTCCGGTAAACTATTAAAGAAATAGGCTGTAGATGAGAGTGATAATACAGAAGAAACATAACCATACACATCGTTCCGATACAATTAGCACATTATGTCATGATACATGATCGGAGAAAATCTGAGAACAATAATAGCAACGCCAATATCCATGTACCTGATAGTGATTGGAATTTCTCTAAAAAATATACATGTAACCTTTCTCTAAAGGAAAAGAATTGATATATTTGAGAAATGATTTCAACCTTTTTTTGAGAAAAGGTGGAAATTTTATCACCAAATGTTGTAGATAAATTGGGTTACAGTTCCATTAGGAAAGCAAAACCAAACCAGGATAGTATAAAAAATAAATTAAAAAAAAAAAAAAAACATGGCAACCAGGGGCAAAATCCAGCAACAAGTGAATGAGAAATCTACGGCCTCCCCAGACTAAGCCCTCACTTTCCTTAATCTCTAATCAACAACTTTCCGTCCACCATCCCTACTGTCACACCCTAAAACTCATGACACGTGGAGGGGACACGTGTCAGGCATGTTTGTGTGCGAGTGCGCAATGACTTGCGGACATGCCAAGATGAGCGGGACGCATATGTGGCTCGGAAGACATGTGGGGATGGCTAGAATGGACCCCAGTCATACACGGAGGCATGACCGAGAAGCGTGATCCAAATGAGCCGACACCACGGGCGCAATGACGTGGGCTTGCCGAGCAACTAGGCCGAGAGCTTCGGAAGTCTTGACCGGGAGTGTTAATACCGGATAACTAGACTAGGAGTGTCGGGTAACATGTCTCGAATGCCGGACATCTTGTTCGGGCAAACTTGTGGGATCTACCGGACGGACTCGGGTGAACCAATGCAGTGTGGCCAGTCGTGTCCTAAGATGTGCACCGAGTGCGCAATGACTCGGGGGACACATGGACACTCAGAAGGGATCTGACCTTACAAGGAACGTGGGAGAGATGCGTGGTGGTTGACACGTGCATGGGAAACGGATGTAGGCAAACACGAGGGCGCATGAACCAGACGTGGACAAGGACTGGACTGCATAAGCCAGACGTGGTGCGTTGTGGGGGAACGTGTACGGGTATGGGGCGAGCCCGTGCACAGACAACGGCAGGTGTTCGAAGAACTCCCCCGGGAATACCAGGAAGTTGGCGTATAACACCGATAGAGTCTCAGACAATGGTACGAGCACCTGGGGTGCAATGACCGGGTGTGTCCGAGCAAAGGCGTGCTCTAAGACAGACGGGTGCATGATGACTCATGGAGCACGAAACCACTGAGACACGACGGAATGTGGGAGAAGTGGGGAAGCATTGCACACGTGGACTCGCCACGAACGCAATCAGTTGCAAATAAGCGAGAGTATGCAGTTGGCGCCTGGTGGGCGGTTATGCCACGAAAGTTGGCGGTTGCAAGGATGCGGTTGGCGAGGTGCGTGCGTGGGCAAAGACGTAGTGCGCAAGGGCCACGCGTGAGGCACGACTAATCATGTAGTAGTTAGACCCCTGCGTGGGTAAATAGTTATGTAACCGTGCGGCAGTCAGACCCCTGCGTGGGCAATCGGTTATGTAACCATGCTGTAGTGGCTCCTGCGTGGGCTAAGTTTTGTAGTTGTAGACTGAGGAAGTCTATATATGGGTGTAAGTGTGATCCTTCAGGACATACAAGTCCTTGATGCATTTCCTTTGTATTCCGGGAGTTGAATAAAAGGTTGGGAAACATTAGTGCTCCACGGGAAAAATTTCTAGTCCGGAATTTGACCCCGTGACAGCCATGGAGGCACTGCCACAAAACACCTCCCACTCTTTGGTGAAACTAGCAAACAATCCCAAAATTGTTCCCCCAGTTGGTATTTCAACTTGGATTATACAATATTATTTTACAAATCTCATTGAGTTATTATTTCCATTTAGACCAACCTTATCCAGATGTCCGTGAAAGGTGGCAAAGAGTTTCATCTAAAAATATAGATATTCTTGTTGTAGTGCAGGCTTTCCAAAAATAGTTGACTTACTTTTTAATAACACTTTATTCCTACATACTAGAACTGCAAGCCAAAACATCAAAATCTAAAACATGATGAACAAGTTATAAATAAAGAAAAACCTTTCAGAATTGGAGAAATTAGAAAAAATAAATAGGGGCTATAAGCCTATAACTGCAACATGATGGAGGCACCGAAATAAATTATAGAGACCGGCAATAATTTATGAATTTTCAACATGCATGAGATTAAAGGTTCTACCTCTTCGGTAAACTCTTTCATGTATTTGACTGCGAAGTTCCCATGATTCTTACTGATATAAAATAAAGTACAGAATATGTCTTCTTCATCCTGAAATGGGGAAGATATATATTACAAGACTTTTTAACCAATCTAGCAGTAAATTCATTGTTCTCTTCAAGAGACAGAATCTGTTATATCAAATCGAAGACAATCTGGAGAAAAACGTTCATTGACCAAAAGGGAACAACTCAATAATAATGGTTTACAAGAACTTGACAATAAATAAGTAGCCCTTTATTCATTTTGAAAGTCATAACAAATCACAGAAATCAATGTTGTACTATTTTTGAGAAAAGATGGTGTCCATGCATTTGTACTAAACTGGTAAAACTACATAAGAGTTTAACAAATGCAGTAAATGAAAATGCAAGATATAAGGGATGTTCCCACCTGGTAAAGTGCGCTTGTTAAAAGACTGATGCTCAACATGTTACCTATGAATGTTTGATTTGAACAAGATAACCTCATATTGGACAAGAGTTTAGCAAGAAATTTCAGAATCAATAAAAAACAATCTTTTGAAAACAAAACTTAACAGAGGGAGATATGCAGTACAGAATATTTACCAATGGGGTTCCAAACTATATAACAATGCTAGAGAGAATTATAAATAGAATACATTTATGTGCGAGCAAGAACGAACCTCTGGGTATGTCTCCAAATTGGTAACAAGTGAATCAATTGAGAATCTGAAAAATACATCTGGCTCTGGCAGTTTCATTAGCCGTAAGACTTTTCTAGCTAAATGTCGGATTAGGGTACTTATATCAGCTAGCACACCAAGAAACTGCCAAAATAAATGAGTATGAAATTTGAGCCGGTACAAAAAAAAAGGTACAACACAAAATACATAGGAGCTCATTCACATGCATTCATTATCTTTTGAGAAAGATCATTGCATTCAAGTAACAGAAAAAACTATAGCATTCGAACTAACATTTGATGCAATTATCAAATGATAAATAAAAAATAAGCTCTTGAAATGCATAGAGGATAGCATCTACATCTCCAAATGTTTGTGTTAAATGAAAAGGCACTAGCAACAAAATTCCCTCAGGCCGTGATGCAGCCCAAAGAACGTATAAAACTATTCAGGGCAAGGGCTTTAAATTTGTGCCTCCATGCCCCTTAGCCACTGCCAATAATCAGTAAGCGATCTGTCTTAATATGTTTCAAAGGATGATTGAGAATTATTTGGGAAGATTGAACCATGATTCTTGAAGTCTAGGTCACACCTCACTGACTGAAGTTTTCTATCAAAACCGACCATACAAACACAGAGTTCAATCTGACTTTATTGCTTAGATTTATTGAACTTGAAATTGATTCTCCACTAATATGAGAATCCTTTAACAAATTTCTACTAGAAAGAGATTAGAAGCAACTATATGAAGTACTGAAAAAATAAAAAATACAATTGTGTGGATAGAGACCAGGTAGAGTTCTGAATTCTGATGTATATTATGATTCAGTGGTAAGCGGCATTTCTGTAACAAGTTTCAAAAGATTTTTTCACACCGATCAACGTCAACATCAACATAACATATTCTTAAAGATATGTAGTCAACTTTACAAATCCAGGTAGCTTATATAATTCTCATATAAATCATACTTGTGAATTCATCAAATATCAAAAAAGAAATCCAGAAGCAATTGCTACTCCAATTTCAAGTATTTTGACCAAGGCACCCTTCTTGAGACTTCAAAACAGGCAGACATGTTGGTTATGAATCATTCCTCTGACACCCAAAATGATTGATATATTCTAACTCTATTAAATCTTCAAGATTCTCAGATAACATTTTTTTTCAAGTGAAGGTAGGAACTTCATATAAATATAAAAAAATGATGCCCCTCAGAACAGGAGGAGACGAGGGATCTACAAAACAAAAAAAACAAATTACATGCAGCAGGGGAACTCAAGACCCCTAAATACAAACCATGAGAAGGAGACAAAGTCCCGCCCAAAAAACAATGCCCCTGGAGCACACCCTAATAAGTTCTAGCTACCTCTCTCAAATAAAGCTGAGTCCCAAGCCCTGACAGATGCAATAATGACCACCCCTAAATTTTCCTTATAGAACCTCTTGCTTTGAAGAGGGCCTCATTCAGACAGACCAAATGTTCCAACACACCACATGCAGTAGACATCTCTGAATCTCAGAACCACTCGACCCTCCTTCAGATCGACCCCCACATTTCCTGAGGGTTAGAAACTGGGCAAGGGCAACCAAACACCATGTACACCTTGTCCCAAATATGGCCGCAAGAAGCACATTCGAAGAAAAGGTGGTCACGGGTCTCCTCTACACCGCAAAGTTCGCAAAGAATGTTTCCATCATGAAACCACCCCTTCAAATCATTGTAATTCTACCAAATGTAGTACTCAATTTTACTCAAGCTTATTTTTATTCTATGAAACTAGAATCCACAGTCAGTACAAATTACAAATTGCAAAGGTACTCACGCTATATAATCTGTTAACAAACATTCATTTATAAGTAGTTTCTTTTTTAAAAGAGGGCAACTATCTGGGTTACTGAAACATAGTAGTCCAAAGAAACAGAAATGTGCACTCATCTGCAATATCGCATTGCAGGTTCCAATATTGTATTGGAGAACATGTGACAAAAATCCTAAATAAGTTAGCATCCAAAATCAAATGATGAACTATATATTGCTAATGATGTCATATGCCAGCTAATGAGATTAACCTCTCCCCAAAAGTATGCATAGTCCAAATGCCAACCTTTTTCTTCAAAAAAGAAAAAAAGAAGTATGCATAGTCACAAACAATTGACAATTACACAACTTCTTAAACTCCATGATACAAGTGAGTTCAACAACATACCATGTGCATATGCTTTCCTTGGACATTCAAACGATCACATGATGCCATACGGAACATTGACTCTAATGTTTGCAAACGGACAGCCATTGTATCATCATTCAGCATGTCCATCATTAAGTTCAATGCATCATCAGCAAACTGGAGAGAGAAGATGGAGTGCTTCCCCAAAGAGTCGCAGGCTACCCTTCGCACCTTGTACACAAGTAAATATTAGAAAATATGCAGCTCGCAGTTGCAACTATGAAAGACAGTGGTCTACTGAAGGACCACAAGTGAAACGAGAGAGAAAACAAGAAAAGCATAGGCACCGTACCTCATAAAATTCGTCCTCAAGACCATGTATGAAAATTCCAGCAGCGCTAGATACTATGAACTTGGATTCCTTGCCATTACCCAGACCTGGAGCCTTTTTGCCATTTCTCACTCCTAAGAATTTCTTTGAAAGAGATTGCAAGAGTATAACCTCTGATACTAGATGTAACTTCCCCAGTGCAGAAAAAGCATCCAATCGCACTTTCACACTTGTGTCTCTTGCCACCGAAGAAATCTGGAAAATTGTATAACATATTACATGGAAAGTCATAATTTGGAAATTTTCCTAGAAGTTGATCAGAACAGTTCTGGAAAAGAAAAAATTAACATGCCAAATACATACAGCTGCAATATATGCGTAATGTCATCCCAGAATATAAATATGAAATATTTCTATGAGCATGCAATGTATTTCTATGAGTAATATGAAATATGTAAAAAATTTATATTTCTTTAATAGTTAATATTAACTTGATCATGATAGAAACTTGTGAAGATATGCAAGCATCATTCTAGAAGGATGGTTATAATAGCATGCATGGGAAAGTCTTGTGGCTTATGCTTAATCAAATGAGATCTGAAATCAGAGCAGAGAATGATGCATGCATAGACTAGCACAGTCCTTTTCTTCTTTCTGATTAATCATGGTTGGTTATTAATCATAAAGTCCATATACATTGTTACACTGAAACACTCTTTTCAGTTCACACCCCTTTTTCTCTATTATAATAATGAAAAACCTGAATTGCTTATTGTTAATCTTCTAATTTCTATAAAAAAAAAAAGAAGACATTATGGGGTTTCCATGCATGATCATTGTAACATCGATCGGGTGATCTGTCTTTAATTATCTTGCATATCCTACATGGCCTCCATAGTCCTAACGTGCCCCCACCAAAAGCCATACCTATCTACTCACTTGACATTCATAGAAGAGATGCCCCAATAACTCCACCATCTAGGGATGGCAATGGGATAGGTTACCCGGGTAACCCATCTAGACTATGGTGCAACTTTGATAAGTCAAACTGAATCCAAACTGATTTTTTTGGGTTTGGGTCAATAGGTTTTTGGTTTGGTTCATGTATAGGTTGAAAAAAATAATAAACCGATTCAATTTGGTTTGGATTTGGTTTTACTTCAAAGAAGACCATATTAACCGAATTAAATTTAAATTCATGATTTTTATAATAAATGTTCACTTAAACCATTCATTTTATATTAATTTTTTTTTCACTTTGTCCATTATATAACTAACATCCATAAAAAAGAACCCACTAATCTACACCATCAATCACTTCTGATTTTGTTCGATTTGATCCTGGTTAATCAAATAATTTTGGTTTGGTTTATGATTTTAGCAATTCAATTCTATTGCAATTCGACTCAGTTTTAGGGTAGATATAATTAAAATTTAGTTTTATTTGGATTTACAATAAACCGAACCAAAATGATCGAATTGCACCCATAATCTTGACCCAACCTTGTTGGACATGTATGGTTCCCTAAATACTTTCCCAATTCAATACAAATGTAGGACAGGTTTGGTTTCAAATGTAAAACTTGCACGGTCCCACCGTGCCATTACCAAAAAATATATCATGCATTTCTTTAGACAATTAACTCTACTATTATTAAAATAAATGCTCGTTACATTATTTTTCTTTTCTATTTTACAATACATATTCATTTATTAAATAATATTATATACATAATGATTTGGGGCAATTATGTAGCTCCTAAATTAGGAAAAGAATAAAAATTATTAGAACATGTCTAAAAATCATGATTTCAAAACAGGACGAGACGAGACATTTTTACGTTTCTTAAGTACCCGTTGGGAAGGGTTTGAAGCAAAACCCAATGTGGGACAAAACCCGGTTTCAAACTTGTCCCTGGTTTGGGATGGGATTTGGTTAACGAGATTGAGTTTGAGTTTGTCCAAACCCATCCCATTGCTATCCCTACCAACACCTCATAAATTTCGCAGAATGTTTCAATCTTTCACTTTCTATTTTATTTTGGCGAGGGCATTAACTCTCGAGCACAATGACATAAAACATCCAGTCTCCAAAGGAGAAGACACATTCCATACTTTTTTAGCAATCAGAGCAATTAATAGATTTGATAAGTTTTTGAAAAATATGCATATAATTCATAAATTTTTGGTGAGACAAATGATTCAGCTAATGCTGCAGCCAAATAAAATGTTCTACAGAAATATACACATTCAAACATCCCAACATTACCATCCAAAGGTGATTAATCATACTATGTCCATATAAATAAAAAGTGCAACATGGGGATAAGGAAAACCTAAATGAGAAACTTCCAACAACCAAGCAAACACATTGAAACACAATGCAATACCTGAACAAATGCCAAATCCAGTCTCTCATCAACTTCAACTTTATTAGCTTTTATCATCTGTGCCCACTGACTGACCTACATTTCACAATGCCCATTTGTTAGTTGAAAGAAAAAAAACTCATGACAGAGTCACAAATATCAAAAACTTAATCACCTCACCGCACCCACAGCCGCCGATCTGACGAACTCGTCCCTGTCCTGGAAGCGCTCCACCGCACGATCGTAGAACCCCTCAATCCTCGCCTCGTCGACGCCGACAGCGAACAATGCAGCCAACCCATCCAAAGCCGCTCTCCTCACCGAGGGGTAGCGATCCGCCATACAATCCAGAAACAAAGGTACCACAAGATCAGCCCTTCTCGCGTCCAGAGTCGACGACAGGTGATCGAGAACCAGAGACCGAACGGCCACGACCGGACTGGACACCATGGAGAGGAGCAGGTCCACGTCGTCGAAGGGGGAGGAGACCGAGACGAGCGCGGCGAAGGCCTCCGCTTCGATGCGAGGGGAGAAGTTCTCGTCGGCGCTGTTTCGGAAGAGGAAGGATCGGAGGGCGGGGGAGGAGAGGCGGGATACGAGGCGGAGGGCGTGGCGGATGAGGTGGGGGTCCTTCTCGACGGAGATGAAGCGGAGGAGGGACTGGAGAGAGGAGGAGTTCGGGAGGAGGCGTGATGATGAGGCGGTTGTTAGGGATTGGAGGCGGCGGCGACGGTCCATGGAGGGGCTGAGGAGGTGGTCGAGGTTGTTCGGGATAAGCTTGTCCATTGTGCTGTTTGGATTGCGAGCGGGCCTGCGTTGATTTCAATTGAGTATATATTATATTTTTTTAAAATATATAATTTTACGGTATATGAAACCACTTGAAAAAGTTACTAACGAGTTGTATATAAATATTGAGACATACGAATTGTTGTCATGGAGTGCATGAAACACTAATACGTGCACGATTTTTAGATCCCAACAGGGCAGGTCTATAACAAAAATACATAGTTTTGACTAGGTCTGTCAATGGGTAGTAGGTTGATCTAGACTCGACTCGATAAAAGATATAAATACCCAATTCGAATGATTCCACAATCAAAACGGGTTAGGTGTGAGTCTACCCTGACCCAATCCTATAGACCCGATTGACTCAATTCAAATACTATGTGATTTTTTTTATTTATGATTCAACCTAACATCCATGATCCAATCCGAAATAAATGGAGGCTGGAGGAAGACACCACATTGTAGATACCCCAATTTTGACCGTCCAGAGATACAGAAATACTTCAAGTAACACCCGGAAATATCCCACATTTGGACATTTAAATAGATAACCGAAGTTCAGGAAACCGGAAACCCTAACCCTAACCCTAGCCCTAACCAGAAACCCTAACCTAAACCCCAAAACCCTAACCCTGACCCTAACCTAAACCGGAAACCCTAACCCTGACCCTAACCTAAACCCAAACCCTAAACCTAACCCTAACCCAAACCCAAACCCTAAACCAAAACCCTAACCCTAGCCCTAAGCTAAAAAACCAGAAAACCAGAAACCCGAAAACCCTAACTCCCTGTCAAGGGGTGGCTAGACCTAACTAGCCGCCCCATACCAAGTGGCTAGTTAGCACTAGCCGCCCACCTGGCCGACTTTGGACCAGTCCCCTGGATGGGACATAAAGCAGTATTAAATGCTGATCATTGCGGCGGGTGATGACCTTTAGCCGCCCTAACTCGGCCGGATCAACCCAAGTAACCGACTCAAGCCACCGCCTGTCAGAGATGGGACGTTTGGCAAGTTATGATAGGGGCGGCTACCAGGAAGTAGCCGCCCCATCCTGGGTGGCTAGTTAGCACTAGCCGCCCTTCACCTGGTCCTGACAGAAGAACCAGAGAATTAATGAGGGGTCTAATCACACACACTATTAGCCAAGCCACTCTATTTTCCCTGGACATTCCCCTGCCTCTCTTTTACTATAAATAGAGGAGGTTCCAAGCCTTTAAACCCAACACCAATTCACATCAACAATCCACAACCCACAATTCACATTCCCTTTCCCCACTAGAAATCCCAAGAGAGAGAGAGAGAGAGAGAGCGCCCCTTTTGTGAGAGAAATACCCATTTCCCTACATAAAATACCCTCTCATTCCACCCTCCAGAAACCCGGGCTAAACCTAGCTTAGCCCCTGTCCAAAACCAAACCCATTTCCTACCGAAGTTCTGCCCAAACCAGACCAGGCCCCGGACGGCTAAACCCTATTAGCCGCCCCTGACCAGACGGCTTGATCCCACTAGCCGCCCCTATACACACCCCATTTGCACCCCTATGTCCCAAGACTCTTTAGTCAAGCCCCGGAAACTGAATAGGATTACCTGTTTTTCACCTCTGTGTACGGTATATCCGTGTCTCAGAGCGGAGACCCCACAAACTCCCCACATAGGCGATCAAATCCAACCCGACCCTTTTCCTGCTTTTAGAAAAAGTAGGTGGCGATCACACAAACCCTGGAATCCTCTTGAGCCACTATCGGGCGCCTCAACTAGGAACGACACCCCTCGCCCTTCCGAGAAGACGATCCGACCGAGCCCGCCAGGGCACGCATTCGATCCGAATCCCCGAAGAACCCCCACACACGCACGCGCACCCGCGCACCGCCGGGATCCTTTCCGACAGCACCAACACACAGCCTCGGAGGCCTTCCTGACGATACCGACAAATCTGGCGATCACAGTGGGACCTCCCTCGTGAAAAATAACAAAAGGTAATCCTCTTCTGCCCCCTTTTACAAGCTTGACTAGAATGTTATCAATCCTCTAGGAAGGTTAGAGTTTTCCACCCCTCGAATTAGTTCCTCCTCTAATTCACATCACAACATCCTTTACTGCTTTGTAAGCCGCACACAGCTGCGCAATCCTTTACTGTTTTGTAAGCCGCACACCGCTGCGCAATCCTTTACTGCTTTGTAAGCCGCACACCGATGCGCAATCCTTTACTGCTTTGTAAGCCGCACACCGATGCGCAATCCTTTACTGCTTTGTAAGCCGCACACCGTTGCACAATCCTTTACCGCTTTATTTACTACTTTATATCTGTATTCGTTCCCTTAAATCATTTCACACGCATCATGGAATCCCGCATAAAGGAGGAGATACTAGAGGAAAGAATCCACCAAGAGGGTCAGGGCACGCAATTCCTGACCCATCTAGAGGAAAAGATGGCCAGTCTAGGATACCAATCCGTAGAGGACATATTTCATGACCTCGCCGACTACCGCCAGGTCAAAACCCTAAGACAGGAGGCCCCTGTCGAAACCCCTAAGGCCGTTCCCAAAACCCCGTTCACACCCAGTCACTTGGTCAACCCGAGCGTCTTTTCGTTCGCCCCCCTTTCCCCCGCGAATCCAATATTCCCAACCGTTTCCACCCCAGCCCTTACCAGGCCACCCCAAACTCAGGACCGCTAGGCAGCCCCCCAGGGGAGAAACACTGGATGAAACCATCCGGAGAATCCTCTCCGAGACTGGTCCCTCAGCCCCCAAGCATATGTCTCTATACAACCTGAGACAAATCCCGTCAGTCCACCTACCGGAGGGATTCAAAATCCCCAAATTCTGTCGGTATAACGGTCGTGGAGACCCAGACATTCATTTAACTGTCTTTTATCTAGACGCGCGCCCGTTTCTAGATAATCAACCACTGCTAGTCTTCCTCTTCCAGAAATCATTGGAAGGAGAAGCACTACAATAGTTCTCCACCCTCCCTGTAGATCACTTGTCCAATTTCTCGGCTGTAAGCGAGAAATTCTTGGGCCGCTATGGTTACCAGAGGATTAGAACCCCCTCTATTTCAGATTTAACCGTAGAGAGAATGAGGCATAGGGAGGAATTCGAACAATACGTGGCTCGGTGGCGCATGTTTGTCCACCGAACCGGCCTGCAACTCACAGAATGTCAAGAAATTGACATGATGTTACAGAGCCTGAGTCCAGAGCTTCGTACAAGCCTTTCGTACGGAGACTGTACTACGTATCAGCTTCTAATTGACCACCACAGTAGGATTTCCCGTTGTGCAGCCCAGTAGTCCAAACCCAGTCCCCACCTATCAGCCATAGGGTTGGACAACCGCCTCGTAAGGCACAAACCCCCACGGTAGAGGGGATTATTACCCAAGTATCGGCACTCTACCCAAACGGAGCACGGGTTCCTGATCGAGGAACGGCTCCGAGACAGTACACGTCCGGTTCATCCGGGTATACGCCGCCTCGGCCAACCAACCAAAATTTTGCTACTCAATCAGAACCTGCCCCTGTGCCGACACGACTTAGTCCTATATTCCAAAACTTTATAAATCAAATCTCCGTACGTGTAGACCCTGTAACGGATATTGGAAAGCAAAACCTAGAACCTACTATACAACCCCTGATGGAAGAGCCAGAAGACCTGCCTAGGATCATTCCGAGTGGCCTAATCCTTTCGGCGCCTTTCTCAATACACCCAAACCCTATCAGACCCCTCCCCCTATACACAGAACAAGTACCCATGCCCATCATAGTTCAACCCATGAAGGGAGGTCCGATCCGACCATTGAACTATTTCTCCCAGGCACGACTTGGTCAACCCAATAGCAATGCAGCCATTGTTCTTCCTGCATGTCCCCCTGCTGCACCAAGGACAGAAGCCTTTGTTCCCCAGAAACCTCCCCAAAGGAAATACACCGCTATTCCTCCCCCGTCAACCTATGAGTCTCCAGTACCTGAAACTATTGGACCCATAGAATGTCCCAAGCAGGACTCTGATGATGATGAAGAGTTTTTGGCTGGAGAACTATCGGAACCTTTTTACCTTTCCCCAATACAGCCTGAACCCAGCATCCAAAACCTATGATCAACTGAATTTGAATCCCCATTACTTCTACCTATTCAAGATCAAGTCTTATCAATGCCCGTTCTTATTCGTCTCAGATAAGTCACCTTCTGACCAATCAGATTCTGAGATTGACATAGACCTAATACAAATAGTAGTGCATATCCCCAAATCAAAACCACTCATATTTAAGAATGCACAATTTGAGGGAGCAGTCAAGCCATCCCAATTGCCAGATCCACTCAACTTGCCATCCCATCTGACTGAGGATCTCTCTCCGGATTCCCCCGCCATATCCAAATCAATTATTCCATATCTAGCCCACGAGCCCCTCATTGCACCAGTAGATAAGTCTTTATCTCCGCCATCATTAGGGCCTCAACATTGTGGTGAACCGTGCTCTCTTGCACCTGTCGAGTCAATAGTCGCCCTTGCGACTTACTTTTCCATATCTACATCTTTGTCGACTGACCCCCCTTTGAAGAAAGATTCTCTTCCTGCTAAGGGTCTATGGCAGATCAAGCACCACTCGCACTTTCAACATCTTTTAGGCTTTGATATTTTGATAGATGCTGTCAGAATAGACGCTGAGCAACAGTGGCTAAGAAGGCGTCAAACGCGCTTCAAGACAGACAAGAATCGATACACAATGAATGATACATCAGAAAATTTAAGTATTATTCCCCTAAAGATCCTGTAATTTGATCCTCCATAGAGGGCTCACATTGCACCGTCATTCCTGGAGGTCATCCTTCAGTGCTACATATACTACCCTTTACATACTTTTCCTATTCCCAAACCTTTACATGCTTTGAAAAACAAAAAAAAAAGGGATTTATTCATTTCTAGAACCTTGCATGCTTTATAACACCAAAAAAAAAAGAGAGTTGTATTTCAAACCCCTCGCATGCTTTCAAAAATTAAGGGTGGCAAGGGCATTTAAAAAGAAGGTAATAAAAAGAAAATTTGAAATCGGGGAATTAGTACTTAAGCAAATCATGCCATCAAGACAGCCTCACCCAAGAGGGAAGTTGCAACCCACATGGGAGGGACCCTATGTGATCACCCATGCCTATTCCGGGAATGCCTACCGCTTGGTAGATGTCGAAGGAGTCGAGGTTTCAGGTTCGTGGAATGCACTTTATCTAAAGAAATTCCATGCATGAGTAGCTTTCAATACTTGAGAACTATTATTCTTTCTTCCTGCAATTTCCAGCGTTTAGCACTTGATGATAGAACTATAAGACTCTCAAAGATAAACTCGTATCTATTTGAACACATCTCTGCCAAATCATGCCTCTTCATTCACACACGTATAACTGGACGATCGATTTACCTGATGGAAGAGAAATTGTCTACCCCGTAGACTGGGACAATTTAAAACCCCCAAAACAAAACCTCACTTATTTCCGCCCCACTCGTATTAACCCTAGGTCAAAATGAGGAGTTACCTAGACCTGGCATATGTCCCAAAACTGGCTCTGGCACTGTACAAACACTTCTAGAGGGGAAGCATGAAAAGAATCGGGGTGAAAAACAGAAGAGCCCCCCCCTCAAATAAAAAAAAATCAGGCAATGAGAGGCCAACAAAAGAAAATAACACCCAAGTGAACGGGTTAAACTCTCTATTTTAGCAGGCTTTCACGCCTTTACGCACGGTATATGCTAGACAACGGCCACACCAGTACAGATCCAAACAACGGACTGTACTTTCCATCCAAAATAAAGAAGTGGTAAAAAGAAGAAAGCCAGAGAGACCTAGAAAGTAGGACATATGCTAGACTGGGACAATTCTAAAATATTGCCCAAAAGGAAGATATTACTCTTACCTCATTCTCCCCCCCCTTTTATTTTTCGCAATGGGATTCAAAATTGGACTATGTCTACTGGGAAAGGCGAAATTTCGACCAAGGGTAGATCATTTCCAGGTTTACAAATTACACACACTCACGTGAGTTCACTTAGAAACTTGCCTATCCAAAGGAAGCTTATCTAACTTGACTCCTGGTACACTCATGGATTTTTCAGCATGTTTAGAATAATACGATCAAGCATTTGAGAACTATGAACCTAGAAAAACCGGCACCTAAGGTCTATGCCTTTCAAATACAACCCTGGTTTGGACATAGGTGACCACAAGGGCTCCTCCACGGGGACTTGATGGTATCTTTTACTTCAGAAGGTCGAAAACATTACCCACTCACGTAAAAAGCCATTGAAGAATTAAAATGCCCGCTTATGCCACAATACTTACGCATAAGTTCGCATTTTTCTTTTCCAAAGCACGTAGGCATTCGATTTTCTTGAAATGTTAAAATTGAACCCCGTACCAATGATAAGATTACCCCCACTTACCTTCATTCTACGTCCTTCCGCACATGCTTGAGAGAAAATTGTCCCACTTTCACACGCACTTAAAAGTTTTTCGCTCACGCACTTGGAATCCCTTCCTTGCATACTAAAGCATGGTTTCTCGCACTTTACTTTCTCACATTTGATTTTTCATTTTACCTTAAGATGGATTGTAGCCCTTGACAATTCAAGCAAGAAGAGCTCGAAAGTCAGTGCAGGGGCGCAATCCGGACAGATTTAACACTTGGTCCATGGAAGGGATGTTTTTATAGGCCTCGAAGGTTGAAACGGTCACAAAGGCTTTCAGCAGCAGCAGCAGACAGGAGCAGCAAAACCAGACTACCCCAGGTAGGGGGTGGGCGGCTAGACCCGACTAGCCGCCTCCCTTTGGACGGCTTGTTTACACTAGCCGCCCCTGCCCTTTGTTTCAGGTAAGCATGCCCCAGGCAGGGGGCAGCTAAACACAACTAGCCGCCCCTCACTGGGCGGCTAGTGTTGCCTGCACCTATGTCAGCTATGTCAGTCCATATCCAATCAACTCTTCAACACTTCTTTACCTATTAAGATCAGTTCTTTCCAAAACCTGCATGTACACATTTCATGCACATATTCATACACAAAACATGTATAGATACCATGCTAAAACAATTACATATCAAAACCCTACACCCATCCATGAATTAAACGTACAAAAATACCAAATTCACCCATCCACGAAATATGCATTTTCTAAATAAAGGGAGCTCTTTAAATACCCAAACATCCATGCTAGCCACTCCAAACCATGCGTACAAAGGAGAATTATAAAATTGTCCCACCAAAAACGTAGATTGTTCTTCTAAACCTAAAAGAGTGCATAAAAGAAAATCTTTATGAAAGAGTAAGGAAGAGATAGGGTCCACCGAGAGCTTCAAAACTCTGAAGTCTTGAGCTATACTCCACCAGAATATCACCTGAGTCAAAGCAAAAGAAGAAAAGCATGAATTCCTCGCATATATACCATTCTTCTACCTAAAACCAAGACACAAAGAAGCTATACCTCGGCGTATCGTCATCCGCTGGAGGCTGAGTAGGAGGAACATCCTGGCTTGGCTGAGAAGGGAGCGGTGGCTGAGGAGAGGACTTAACCTCTGGAGCATCAGGAGCGGTAGGAGTCTCTCGAACCGAAGATGCGGCCCTCGCATATATCCCACGACTCCGAGACGCCGAAGGACGAGAAGCACGGCTGAAGGTGGCCCCAGTAGCCAAGGAAGCTGAGATAGAATGGTCAGGCTCAAGCGGAAGAAGGTCAAGGTCCGCTTCGGTCATGGAGCCCCTCCAACCAATTTCCCCCTCATAGTCGCCTCCCAGAGATGGACTTGCTGCATATCTCTGTCTCTCCTCTCCAATCTCTGTCGGAGGCGACTCTCTGTCCCCCTAGCCCGATCCTCGACAGCCCTCAACCTCTCCTCCAAATCCCGTGCCCTCGCCTCTGATGCCCTGAGCGCCTCCCGATCCCTATCCCCAGCCGTCTGGAGAGAACGAACCAAGTCCCCCATCAAACCTCCAGGGACGCCCGCTGAAGCCTCCAACTCCGACACCCTCATCTGGAGGGAGTCCCTCTCATGGCCTAGGGTGATGAACCCCTCCTCTCTCAAAGCCATCATGGACCTCAGCCGGTCTGTCTCCTCCTCAGCTCGAGAAGCCCTACCCCTCGCCTGGCCCAGCTCCATCCGTGTGGCCATCAATTCACTTCGGGCCGCATCTAGCTCCCTCGTCAGCTCGAGCTCTCGCTCGGAAACCATGGAAGGAGGAGGGGCGGAAGAAGAAGAAGCACCATCGGCTCTCGCTCTCGACAAAGCATCCACCTGAGCCTCGAGGACCCGGACCCGGACCTACAAGCGTCTTCGCTGCATCCGCAACGCCTCTATCTGCCTGGCCCGCGCTTGGAGGTGCTCATTGGCGGTCTTGAGCCTCTTCTCCATCTCATTCAACTCAACCTACAAAATAAATACCATTCAGAAAATATTAAAGCAAGGGAGAACGAAGAAAGGAAAAATGATTTTCAACTTACATAAGCGTCCGGGATCTCCTCCATCGTCCCGAGGATACCCGCATACTCCTGACGATACCAAGCCAGGTATTCGTCACTCGAAGTCACCTCAGGACGACGCTCCACCAAGACGCCTCGACCCATCCATCCCGCCACATACATAGCATAATTCCTCGGGAGGTTCGTGTCCCGAGGAATCCCAGCCACCGGAATCGAGGGGCGCCGCGGCAGAGGATCGGGCACCCACTGATGATAGCCAAGCTGGCGGACGACCCGGCTGATCGCATGAAACACGACCTCGTTAAAGTAGATCAACCAGACGTCTCGCGCCAGAGCCTCGGGAACCTCCTCCGGATAAGGCCTCCACGTCATCTAAAAAACATCAAAGATAGGAAGAGCGCTTAGTCAAAAGAAAACCAAATACAAGTAAAGAAAACTCGAAGGAAAACTTATACCTCTTCCTCCGACAAGGCACGGAAGGCCTCCCGGAATTGGGCGAGGCGGTGCAAGCAGGAAGATCCCCGGGGTTCCCATCTCATAGCCCAAGGGAGGGCATGATCAAACGGAGCCAAAGTCGGGCGATTGATGGCGAAGTGCTCGTACCCGAAGATCTAACAAAGCAAGAGGGAAATTATCATGATCAAAGTGAGCTAAACCAAGAAAAAACATTTACCACTTACACATACCTGAAGAAATGGCGCGAAACCACCAAGATTCTTTCCCCCGGCCCTCTTGACTTTCTTCGAGAGCTCCGCAAAAAGATGGGCGAGCATCGCCGCTCCCCAAGTATAGCGTCCCATGCCCTCCAGGTCTCTCATCAGCAAAAGAGAGTGAGAGGAAACCTTATCGGAGGCCGTCGAAAAGAGGACCCGGCCGAAGAAGTAAAGAAAGAACGCCCTCAACTCCCTCCGTTGCCTCTGTGGGCACGCGGCCGCCTCTCTCACCTCGATCATCGCCCGCCTCCTCTCGAAGCTAGCTGCAGCTTCGCCCTTCTGATGCTCCGTAAAAGAACCGAGGCCATACTGCCCCGAAAGCCTCCCCAAAGGGATCCGGTTCAGCGTCCGCTCCCGCTCCACGAACTCTCATTTCCCGATTAACTCTCGAAACAGCCCCATATAATCCGCAAGGGTGACCGCAATCACCGCTTCCCCCAAGACCGGAAGGCCAGTGATCCGATGGACGTCCTCAAGGGTCGGCATAACAGCGTCAGTAGGGAGGATGAACGTGCAACTCTCCGGGTCCCATCTCTCTGCCAATGCCTCCACATATGGGCGATGGACGTGGAACGGCTCAATCAGAAAGAAGGAACGGAAGCCCGCTCCGTCCACTAAACTCCTCTCCTCCTGCCCCAAAGCGTCATACCACCGCTTCGTCCCATGCCAAAGGGCCCGGATGCGATTCGGCCGCTACAAAACAAACGAAAATGGGTTAGTCCAAAGCGATCGATAGGTAAGGATCCAAGTCTAAACGAACTCATTTTCTAGAAACCATGCTTAGCACAATAAAACTCCTACACATTAAAATCTAAAAGAACAAAAAGGGCATGAAATATGAGACTTCATACGAAAATTTACCCTCCTTTATTTGCAAAACATACCTATAAGATCACATGCTTTACCCTTTTATCCCACCGTGGTCATTACTCATATGCTTCATTTTCAAAATATCGCTTATCATGCTTATATATACTTTCCACGAACTAAGCATATGAAGGAAGTTAGACCCATAAAAATGCATGCACACCCTTTCATATTCACTCTTACTCCACCGTGGACAAATACGTATAAAAATATACTTCAAAGATTGTATACATGCAAAACCACACATACAAGCATACTAAGCCATACCCTTTCCTTTCCTATATAGGCATATAACAAAATTGGATATACGTATGAAAAATTATCCCACTTCCTAAAAAACAAACCATTGTCAACATACAGCATGCTTACACATCCCACCGTGATTAAACTTATACACAAGCATGCCTATCAAAACACGCATATACGAAGTATTATACGCTAGTCACCTGTTCATACCACCAAAACACATGCATATACACCAAAAAGAAAGGGCTAAGACTAAAAGGTTAGGAACATACCACGGCCCGTATGGACCCAGGAGCGTTCACCTCGGCCTCGTCGGGATCGTCCATCCCGTCGTCATCCCCCTCCTCTTCATCCTCCTCAAACACGGCCTCCTCGGCCTCAGCCTCCACACCCACACTGGCCTCTACAGCCCCGGTGCCCGTACCCTCAGCCTCCTCGGCCTCACCCCTAACCTCTCCTGTCCCCTCCACTCTCCCCACGCCGGAGATAAACTCCGCAAAAGCCCCCATAGCCCTACTTTCCTCCTCCTCAGCCCTGGTCTCTGTGGCCTCCCTGTCCAACATCCCAACAAGGGCATCCAACAACGCCCTCACATCCTCACTAACCCCCTTAGCGCCTGCCCCCTCAATTGCACCCTCAACCGATCCCCCGACCCCGAAACCACCCCTCGACTACCGCCGGTCGATCCCCACGCCTCCTCTTGCGTGTATACCCTATCATGCTACTCCCAACCTCCGGGGCAGTCCCCAAAAACAAGTCTCCAACCTCACCCGCGCCGATATCCACCGGCGGCACCTCCGCCACACCCATAGCTTCCCCCACAGTGTTGATATGGAGCTTAGGGTGATATTTTATGTTTAGTTGTTCTATCGGAGCTTAAGAAGACCTTTAGGAGATTTCTTTGAAGCCTAGGATAGGCTAAAGGCGTGTTAAGATGTATTGTATATAGGGTTTGCATTCTAACCATTGGTTTTTGCTATAGCGTAATTTTGGTGGATCAAGTGCACATTAGAAGGCGCACCAAAGAGGTTGAGATTTGTTCTCAATGTTATACGTGGCTAACTGTTTGCGACCTTCGAGAATATTATTCATGTTTGATGTCGATGTGAAGGGCACATTTAATTTGTGAATGTGCATTGTGGTAAGTAAATTTTTATTCCTAATGTTAGGAATGTCATTAGTGTCATTTGCGTCATAATGCCCCTTTTGTGTTGTATAAGTTGGATCATTTATGGTATGGGACGTAAATGAACCTAACTTGTACAATATGGATGAAAATTATTTGCCTTGATTTGTGTGCTTGTTATTGTTGTATGGTATAAAGTTTGGACTACCTGTGGAATGAGAGATTGGTAGGCTTGATTTATACAAATGATTGTCTATAAATTATATGCATTGTTGTTCTTGTTTATATTGTATAAGTTAAAACACCAATAGTGTGGGGCGTAGGTGGGTTTGACCTATACAGTAATGATTGTGATTTGTGAATTTCTTATTGTTTTTGTCTGTGTTGTATAAGTTAATCCACTTGTAGTTTGAGTCACTGTATATCAGAGTGGCGCAGCGGAAGCATTGTGGACCAAGCTTATATGATTTTTTTTGTTGTGTTGTGTTGTCATGGTATGTTGTTTGTTTCGGTATAAGTTAGAATTTCAATGCGGAGCATTAGTGGTTTTACTTATACACTTGTTTGTTTGATTGTTTGTGGCGTATAAGATGGATTCTTAAAATGGTAGATTGGATTGGTTAATAAAAAAAAGGAACAAAAAGATTAATATATATTGTAACCACTCCTACATTAAAGGAAAAAGATCGGTTATCAAATAAATAAAAAAAACAAATCGTAACTAACTCTCGATTAATTGAGACGGTTATGCAAAAACGATGATATTAGTTGGAGGGGTAATATAGGTATTTCAAACATGGGGCTTGTGTTGGGGTCTAGCAATTGTTGGGGTCTAGTTGGAGGGGTAAAATCATTATTGTATTTAAAAGGGTTTACCAAAATTACAAAACGACCCAAAAAGTGTTCCCGGTTTACAATGGGTCCCTATGTGATTTACAAATAGATCCCTATCTGATTTACAGAAAGGCCCCTGAAGGCTATTAAAAGGTATTCTGGATTCACAAATAGATCCTTGGACCCAATAACTTAACACTTAAGCCTAAAAATCTAATTTCTCAAACTCTAAATCTCACCAAATTTCAATCAAACTATCTTGAGATTATAAATATCTCCAGAAAAAATATAAAATAAATATTTTAATATTAATTTATAGTTATCATAATTATAAATTAAATTGGACCCATTTGAGCCCACCGTCAAATCTGAAAAGTAAAATAATTAAATTTCAATTATAATTTTCATTATATATTTAAAACAAATATATAATGCTGAAAAATATAGAAACATTACACATTTAAATGATACATTCCTTTTTAGTCCCTGGGAGGGACCTATTTCTAAATTATTTAGTTTACTTTTTAGTCTTTGGGAGGGACCTATTCCTAAATTATTTAATTTACTTTTTAGTCTTTGGGAGGGACCTATTTCTAAATTATCATTTAAATGTAGAGACTAAAACATAAATATGAAGAACTGAGTAATCGATCGCTAAATCATATAGTTTATTTAAAACTAAAAATCTTTTTTTTTAATCTACGGTGGACCTGTGATGAACTTACTGTTTTCCTCTGACACAAAGTGTTCATCATTTTTTTTTAATTTTAGGGCCACACAAATACACAATGACATACTTTCATATTACTGAAGGTGTTCAACCAACCCTTTAATTGACCCATAAATGATGTGGTTATCATATCAGTTATACCCTGAGTTGTACAACTTTTTATGTAGAGAAAGCTGCAGAATTAAAAAGGGTACCAACTGCATATTAATAAAAGTGAAATGCAAAGTTCCCTTTCTTTCAGGGGTGAAGCTCTGAAAAATAGATCTAGCCAATCGAATAAAAAAAAGAAAGAAAGAGAAACAAACACACGAACCAAAATGAAAATCATCATCGCATAACACAGAAATTACACACCGAAATGTCTCATGGAAAAGTACAATTATTGCATTAAAAATAAAGGTTTCGACAGATACCTTTTTATTTTCTCAACAAAAGATCATCATCTCTTCTTGTTCTGTTACTATTCCCCTGTTCAACAACCCACTGACATTGCGAAAGGCATTCAAGCATTTTAACCTCAAAAATCTTTTACTTCTGTTTTTTTCTTTCACATCCGTACTTTCTATCTTCAAACAAAAAAGATCAGAAGACAAATGCCCCACCATTGCTTGAACAGATTAATCTATCAGAAAACTTTGTTGAGACATAATTCATCTCATATTATTGTCTTCCCAGTACACTATTCAGTCATCCATATGACATATTCCTCCACCACCTACTCTTTCTCATCATCCAAGACATTCGGAAACATCCGACGTGTACGAGAGAACGACGAGCCCGGCTTTGGCGTTGACGATGTCGGCTCTCATCCTCTTCGACCCAATAAAAATCGAGATCAGGTTAGGTCCAATCGGCATTGACAATGTGATTGTCCAACGCGTTCGTTGTCGTTTAATCTTATCTTATAATTTTAATATACACAAATTAATTGAATCACAATAAGTAAGATTTATAATTTAATTGTATTCTAAGTTTAGTTTTGAAATCTTACAAATTATCTCAATCACAACAAAATTGTTAGATTGGATAGTCACGAATGCGTTAGATAATCAAATTGCGTAATGCGTGTTGCACCTAACCCGATCTCATGAAAACCACTCCATCTTAGACGGAATGGAAACTATTGGTGATTTCTTTGGTGGTCAACATCGGGAGAGATGACGGCCGGGAGGGATCGACTGTTGGAGGAGGAGGGTGGTTCTTGGCAATGAGTCCAAAAGTGCTCACCCACTCTGATTAAAGACTCGTCAATGATACCATGTTAGAATAAAAGAGAGAAATAATAATGTGATCCTTAAAACCTTTTTTTCATTAGAGATAGATTAAAACCATCCCTTATTATAATAATACAGGATATTGTTCAGGGGCGGAGCCAGGGGGCGGGCTGGGGCCCGGGCCCCCCCCCCCAAGCCGCATCAACATAGGTGGGGTCATTGAATTTTTTTTTTTTTTTGCATATAAACCCTCAAAAAATCTTATATTGTCAAATACCCCCCCATCAACATAGGTCATTAATAGTGGGCAATTGAAAGGGTTTGTGCATATAAACCCTCAAAAAACCTTATATTATCAAATACCCCCTTTGAAAATCTATTTCCCTCCATTTAAATTTTACATCAATGCACTTTTAAGGGGTATTTTTGTACAATATAAAAAAAATTTAAATTTTGTAGCAATACCATTCATAAGAGGGGGTATTGCTAAAAATGGTAATTCATTAGAGTTATTTTGACAAAATGTTATTTTTTCCGCGGTATATGTAAAAAATATTAATTGAAATGAATGGGTTTGAAATTGAAAAATATGACATGCAGCCCCATTTATATCTCAATTAGCATGCATACATTTGAATTTTTTTAAATGTATACTCATATATAAAATATATTAATCATTTATATAAATAATATACATGTTCATATGAAATAGATTCATATATTTTATTTACATTTTTTGTAATATTGTATATGGAGATAGTAGAATATATATTACGTTAATATACAATGTTCGATTTTGAAGTGCTGAAAAATCACTTATTTGGATGGTTTGGTAATTTTTTTTTTGTTTATTTTAATTTTTCATCATTACTATATTGAGTTTCTTAGATTTTTTGAAAGTTAGATTTGAAAATATCTTTCCAAAATATAAGCCTAATGAATATCTTTATTTATTTTTGTGATCAATTATTTTCTTCAAATTCATATTTTTAATTTATTGAAAGTTTATTTTTTCTATTTTTTATGATGGGAGTAATGAGGTTTAAAAAAAATTAGATCTTCTATAAATGATTTTTTATCACTAATTATAGAAAATAAGTAAAAAATAATTTTTAATATGAATTGATTGTCATTATTTTGGGGACTATATCATTATCTAATTGTCGTAATTTCATTTTAACTTATCATATATCTATAATTTTTTTTATCTTACTCATCTATTGGCCCTCTAGCTGGCCCCCCCTTGCTCTAATTCCTGACACCGCCCCCCGATATTGTTACATGTATAATACATTAACAAACTAATATAATAACAAATTAATATTTAATCTATGTAACACATTTAACATCTATGTAACAATATTTAATCTAGTGATTTATTATGTATTCTTTTTTATATCTTCGTGTGATCTTGGCTAAATTTTGATTATGAACTTGATTTGTTATATATAAATTTTTATTTAGTATTTTATCGATTATACATAAAGTTTTATCAAAAGATTAATTCAGCTCATTTTAAAATAAAATCTTGGATCCACTCCCGTGTGTTACAATAAAAAAGTGCAACATATATGCAAGAATTATTGTACAATAGATGTTTTTTCCCCGTAAACAGAGTGCATCTCAACTACCATCTTTCCCAACTAATATCTAAAACCAAACCATTTGGCGAAAAAAATAAATAAATAAATAAATAATCAAACCAACCAGGTTATAGATCTTGATAATCTAGAATGGAGCCGTCGATGTCATCATGACATGCCAATGTAATATATTATTTATCAATTACTAATTAATAAAATTAAAATATGAAAAAAAAAACCCTACAGCACTGTTCTATTTTTTTCTTACCCCCTCACCAATGCCACCTCATGTTTTACTTCCTAAACTACCATGCCTTTCATTTTTTCTCCCTCTCATCCAAATTAATTCATCTCCCTCTCGAAAGCTTCCGGACGACCACCGGCACTCCTCCTTCTCGAACGTCGTCGAACACAGGGTTGGGGTGACATGCGGAAGACCCACCAATGCTCAAATCAGTATAATACACAAAATGGGGTGTTTGTTAAAAGATTTTTTGCATACCTCTATAGGGAGAACTCACTCCCCATTTATAGTGCCCCAAAGAACTATAAGAACTATAGAATAATGTGAAGATTTACCCTCCCTGTTGGATGGATGGGATTGAATCTATGATTCTAGGAGCGAGCAGGTTTTATCTGGATTAGGGGATTTTCAGGATCTGCTGTTATCATCCCCTGTAAATGTATATGAAGAGTTGTGATTCCCTGTATCTGTTGGTGATTACTCTTAAATCTAAGATACATTTTGTGATCCTAGAGGATCATTATCATGAAAGCTCAAGGTCTAACATATCTATTAGATTTGGTCTAATCAACAATTGACTATCCATGATGCATAAAAAAAAGTTTTAGATTTACTGACTTGGGTGGATCGTTCGGTTGTTGGACGCTGATGGGCCTACGGGCCGGTCCCTTGACTGGAGGGCAATCTGGGTCGTGGGCCTTCCCTTATCGGATTATGGGCCACCGGTACATGGAGCATGGTTAGTGGGCATCATTTTTGGGCCCTACACCACCAAACCTAAATTACATTTTCCTTCATTTCTTCTAAAGCATATACCTTTACTATTTTTTTAAAAATGAAAAAATGCGTGGTCTGAGTTTTGGTTGATAAATAATAGTCTAACATCTTCCAAAAGATTAATATACTCTACTGTATAAGTATACACTTTTAGAAAATCAAATGCAAGCATGTTAACTGAGATGCAAACGGGGCTGCATGTAACATTTTCCAATGCTATTTTGAAGGGTATTCATGTAAAATTTTAAAAATTTATATTTTGCAAAATACCCCTCAAAAGGGTATTGATGCAAAAATTAAACTTTTAGAGGGGTAATATGTAAAAAAACCATTTCAATTAACACACATTAATCACCTATGCTGACCATGTTACGGGCCTTGGGGGGCCAGGTATAGGCATGGGTACCTGGACCCGACCTGAACCCCGATCCAATAAAAGGCATAAATACCCGACAAACAAAACAAGATTGGATTTGAGTTCATCTCGACCCGATCCTATGGACCCGAGATCTGATTGACTCAATCTAAATACTATGTAATTTTTTATATTTATGATCCAACCCAACTCCCATGATCCAATCCAATATTTATAATTAAATACTGAATAATCATTTAAAATTTTAAGTATTTGAACTATTTTTACAACTTTTTGACTGAAAGTAAAAACAGAATAATCCAAACCATATTCCAAATGTTCTCTCATAAAATATTAAAAAATAAAAATAGTGAAAAATTATTTATAATGCATTGAACTCTATTTATTCAAACTCATCATGTAAAAATGGAAATGAAAAAAATTCAACCCAAGAAAACGTGATCTCCACCACCCCAATGGACAATGATCTCTCAATAAACCAAAACCCTCCTTACATTATTCTCCTCGCCTTTCCCTTCCCTTTCTCAAATCCTTTATTTTCTTTCCCCAAAACAAAAAGCAAGAGAAAAAATAAATGAAGTCATTGTAGGCCCTTAAGAAGTTTCTTGACTTCTCCAAGTTTAGCCTCTCCTAGTCTGACTTAAGCATGTTAGTTGGTCGACTCGACCTAACCTGACCCGAAAGGCCCGAGACCCAATAAGGACCCGACCCGAAGGACCTGACAATTAAAACGGGTTGGGTCCAGGTCCACCCTACCCGGACCTGACTCGTTGACAGGCCTACCCAGGCCCCAACCCGCCCCCTGGCTCCGCCCCTAACTGAAAATATATTTATAACCATTGTGTGTTTAAGAACCATTATATTGAATTCTTTTTATGGTAATTATTTAATATTTGTAACTGTGTATATAATTTTTGTATGTGTCACATTATATTTTTGTAAGTAAATATTTGTAACTATGTATATAATTTTTGTATATATCACACTATATATTTTATAACTATATTTGTACGGAGTAGTTCAGGTATTATGAAAAGTCAAGGGTAACAAAAAGACAACATTATAAGGGAAAAAAAAAGAAAAAAAAAGGGGCATAAAAATATGGGGCTGTTGGTCCAAGGGCAATTAAGCAATTCACCCATTTTTTTTTATATAACATCAACCTAAAACATTTTTCAATCATATATTTGTCAAGGTTTAAAAATCAATTACTTCAAGCAACCCACTTTTAAATTTTCAAAATCAAACTGCAATTCAACACACAAAATGTTAGATTTTAAAATCATAAATCAATTATTATGTATTATCATATTTATTATCTTTGGCAGAAGTGTATTATTTCAACCCAATTTAATAACTCTGATATTAAAAGAAAATTTAGCAAAAAAAAACTTATTTATAACTAACCAAATGGTGATAGATTCCATAGCATAGTAGAAGAATAAAATCTTTGCGCCGCCCATTCCATAAAAAAGAATTAAATTTTTTACCAGGACAGCCAAACTGTACCGAATGGAATAAACCCCTGACTTCTCTGATAAACCGCCTTAAAGTAACCTCCCGGTGAACACAGACCGCTTACGCCTTTTCTGATCCAACCACGTAGAAAAAGCCCCGCTCACACGCAGCATTCAAAATGGAGCCCAAGACAGAAATGGTCGTCCACACCAAAAACGCATGAAAACCCTCCTGTCGTCAAAACAAATCTCATTCTTTCTCTCTCTCTCTCTCTCTCTCTTTCACTCACTCACTCACTCAATTAATCAAACCCACCATAGTCTCTCACGCCATTGTGAACAACCATCTTCCAAACAACACACCACTATAATAATATCTCCCTTAATTACATATTATAAAAAGGGTGACACAATAAACTCTTGACTTATGTAACACAAATCTCCACAACAGATGCATAGTAGATGAGCCTCATCACCTACCCCTCTCCACGTGTAAAACCCAATTCCTCCCCGTATCCACGTGTCCCACTCAAAACCCTCCACGTGTCATTGTGCTTTCGTGGGGCGCACCCTAGGTAGTTGATGGTTATTAGGAATATGTAGGTTAACCCCACCTTGAAAAAAATCCAAAACAACATTTATTAAAACAATAATTAACAAATAGAACAAACTTCGCTACAAATACAGGCTGGTCTACGTGAAAAAGCAAACTTCAAGAAGAGGAGGTGACCACATCTCTCTCACACACTCTCTATAAAGATTTATATCAACTACAACAAACACAAACAAAACAGATGTCAAAGAAGATCACAGACATGACAACCGACCACCCATCACCGCCACCCTCCACCACCATCCGCCACAGCCACACTCTCGGCGACTACCTCCGCCACGTCGGCTCCACCATCTCCTCCCCGTCCCCACCACCACCAGATCTCGAGATGCCGGCCGCCGACACCGACGCCCTCCCCTTCGTCCTCTCCTTCACCGATCTCACCTACTCAGTCAAGAACAACCGCCTCTCCCGCTCCAAGAAGACCTCCCGTCTCACCTCTGACGACGACACCCCATCGTCAGCAGTGGCGAAGGATCCGAAGACGAAGGTCCTCCTGGACTCGGTCTCCGGGGAGGCGCGCGACGGGGAGATCCTGGCCGTCCTTGGCGCGAGCGGATCGGGGAAGTCGACCCTGATCGACGCCCTCGCGAACCGCATATCGAGGGAGAGCCTCGGAGGGCGCGTCACGTTAAACGGGGAGCCCCTCGAGAGCCGCATGTTGAAGGTGATCTCCGCGTACGTCATGCAGGACGACCTCCTCTTCCCCATGCTCACCGTCGAAGAGACGCTCCTCTTCTCCGCGGAGTTCCGCCTCCCCCGCTCCCTCTCCTCCTCCAAAAAGAAGGCCCGCGTCCAGACCCTCATCGACCAGCTCGGCCTCCGCTCCGCCGCCAAGACCATCATCGGCGACGAGGGCCACCGCGGCGTCTCCGGAGGCGAACGCCGCCGCGTCTCCATCGGCATCGACATCATCCACGACCCTATTATTCTCTTCCTCGACGAACCCACATCCGGCCTCGACTCGACGAGCGCGTTCATGGTGGTGAAGGTGCTTCAACGGATCGCCAAGTCCGGGAGCATCGTAGTCTTGTCGGTCCACCAACCGAGCTACCGCATCCTCAGCCTCCTAGACCGTCTGATCTTCCTCTCCCGCGGCCAGACCGTCTACTACGGCTCTCCCGAATCCCTCCCCTCCTTCTTCTCCGCCTTCGGCCGCCCGATGCCGGAGAATGAAAACCGAACGGAGTACGCCCTCGACGTGATACGCGACCTCGAAGGGTCCCCGGGCGGGACTAAAGCATTGGTCGATTTCTACAAATCGATACGCGACGTACCCGAGACACACGTCACCAACCTCTCCCTCAAAGACGCGATCAGCGCGAGCATCTCGCGTGGGAAGCTCGTGTCGGGGTCCGCGACGTTCGCGAACCCGATCTGGGTGGAAATCGGGACGCTGACGAAGCGGTCCGCGACGAACACGCGGCGCATGCCGGAACTCTTCCTGATGCGCCTCGGGGCGGTGCTCGTCACAGGCTTCATCCTCGCCACCGTCTTCTGGCGCCTCGACAACTCGCCGAAAGGTGTCCAGGAGCGACTCGGCTTCTTCGCGTTCGCCATGTCCACCACCTTCTACACGTGCGCGGACGCGCTCCCGGTCTTCCTCCACGAGCGCTACATCTTCATGCGCGAGACCGCCTACAACGCCTATCGCCGCTCCTCCTACGTCCTCTCCAACGCCATCGTCGCCGTCCCCTCCCTCGTCTTCCTCTCTGCCGCCTTCGCCTTCACCACCTTCTTCGCAGTGGGCCTCGCCGGGGGCATCAAGGGGTTCATCTACTTCTTCTTGATCATCCTAGCCTCGTTTTGGGCCGGGAGTTCCTTCGTGACCTTCCTTTCAGGGGTGGTTTCTCACGTCATGCTTGGTTACACCGTTGTGGTTGCCATTCTCGCTTACTTCCTCCTCTTCAGTGGGTTCTTCATCAACCGAGACAGGATCCCCCCGTACTGGATATGGTTCCACTACATCTCTCTGGTGAAGTACCCGTACGAGGCGGTTTTGCAGAACGAGTTCGGGAGCACGACGAAGTGCTTCGTGACGGGGTCGCAGATATTCGACAACACGCCGTTGGGGAACCTTTCGCCGACGATGAAGGAGGGGCTGTTGAAGGGGTTGAGTGCGTCTTTGGGAGTGAACATAACGGCGTCGACGTGCGTGACGAGGGGGACTGACATACTGAAACAGCAGGGGATCACTGACTTGAGTAAGTGGGACTGTCTTTGGATAACTATTGCTTGGGGTTTCTTGTTCAGGATCTTGTTCTACTTTGCGCTCTTGTTGGGTAGCAAGAACAAGAGGAGGTGATCGGTGTCGACGTGACAAGGATTTTATATATATTCAATAATAAGTGCTTTTTTTTTGTTTTTTGTTTTTTTTGGAGATGATTTGTGAATTTGTAAGTCTGATTTTCAAAGTGTTTGTTGGGTTGTACCGTGCGTGCTTGGAATATATGTTATACATTGATTCAGGTCAACTAGAAATGATTGAGAACCTGAACATGCATCTGTTATGTTCTGTTTTTTTTGTTGTTGAATTTCTCTGTGTTCTTATTATTTTTATTTTTATTTTTATTTTTTTTAAGAGAGGAAGGCATGTTTTGAAGAACACGAAGAAATCGTGAGTGGGGAAGTTTGAACGATAGAGTCGGATGTGTGGATCTGGCTGTTGATCAGTTGGAAGGTTTGAATTTTTCGGGGTGGTTTTGGTTTTAAGTTTTTACCGCTCAACAGCTCTCAACCATGCACGTATACGTCACGCCTTTCATATATATAATAGGACTATATATATGAAGGGGTTGTTGGTTATTTATTTAAATAATAATATGTTTTTTTATAAAAAAACAAAAAGATGGAGCTTGGCCACCCTATTTCATTGCTGAATTCAAATTATAAATTCTGAAATTGAGTGAGAATAGATGACAATAATAAAGTTAAAAAAATTACACCTAACGCCGATAATAATTAGAAGATATATCGAACCGAAGCTCCTGAATCACACACATCTATGCTCACCCCACGATCCGTAACGCCCCTTTCTGAAATTGAACCTTATTTACCTTGGTTATATACCGTCCCCAATTAAATAATAATATGTTAAGAAATCGTTATTCGTTGGTGATATATTCCCAAGTCTGTATCTTCTTTTACATATATGCAGTATTTGGTTCGGTCGGTTTGGGTGATTTTACGTCTCTGGGAATAAAATTAATGGCAGTGGTTACACGTAGTTTTTGTTACAGTTTTATATGCAGTCTGATGTACAGGAGCGGATCCAGAATTTAATTATGTGGAGTGAACTAAATTTTCTTAGAAAAAAAATTTCTTCTCTAATAAAAACAATCTTAGTAGAATTTCATATAAGAAAATAAATTCATATTCAGAGTAAACAGGAGAAATTAATTCTAATTTTTTTAGTACCTTATCTTTTTTCAAATCTCTCAACTATTTTGTCATATTAAAACACCACACCTTCGCCGTGGTGGTTATATATATTTTTCTAGGTGATTCCGTCCAATATCAACTGTATGTGTAGGTTGGTTATTTCACAAGTAAACAATATAAAAGAAGACATGATGATTTAAAAAAAAAGTATTCTTCCACAGGTTTTTTTTCAAACCCTATAAGCGTCGATAGAAAATTATTAAAGCATATGCTCACATTAATTAACGAGATAAATGTTTCGTTAGATTTTTTTCATTTTCTATAGATGCATCCATGCAATTCAGTTGAACATATGCTTTATTTTTTTATAAAAGCATGTAACTCATTATATGATATATATTATTTTAAAAAAATTCAAAACACGTGTAAACTGATATTAAGGCTTGTGGAGGTAAAAATCTACACCTGGACACGTGTCGTGATAAGGCGAAACAGTGGAACAGGGGCCATCCGACAGAAAGCCCATTGTGCCCAATCCACGAAAGATGACCTCATGATGAAGTCATCCGACAGGTCGACACGACTAGACTAAAGGATCTAGTTGTACGGTCAATCTTCCCGCAAATCAAAAGGAATCATCGCGGGTAGTCCAAGGCACAACCAAGCGATAGGTCCGGTCGTTCGACCTTGCAACTCATAAACGAGCGATCTAAGGCACGACTAGACCTGACGTCTAGTCGGACGACATTATCACTCAGGTGCGAAGTGATCTAAGGCACGACTAGACGACAGATCTAGTCAGGCGACCTTATCACTCAAGTGCGGGTAATCTAAGGCATGACTAGACGATAGATCTGGTCGAACGACCTTATTATTCGTCGACGTTACGCATGTCAATAGGCCCTGAGCAGGTCCAGAAAAGGTCAAGGGACCATGAACGCACGTAACTGCCACGGCAGCATTTAAGGCCCATTACTCACAGAACGTTGGTGATAACGGCGACATGGTGAGTAAATGCAGGGAACGTTTCCTAAAAAGTAGTCCACTACCAGTTAGTGGAAAAACAGTTATAAAGTAACCAACTGAACTACGTGAGACTTGATCCCCCAGCGGGTACGTAGGCAGCCTATAAAAGAGGTCACGCGACAGCACTCTTATGACATCAGATGATCCATCAATCGATAGATCAAGTTCTAGATTCCTCACCGAAGGCAATCAAGAACCGTCACTGTGAACACTTAGTCATTGGTGATAGCCAGACACAGTCTCTCCCCTTACACCAAAAAATCCCATTTCTACATAACCCGTCCACTAAAAATCCTTTACCCAAATCATTTTTGAAATTCCTAATCCCCTAAATCACAAATTTAACTGTGAGGGGAAAATATCCTCCTCAGTTTGTCACCGTCTGTGGGAAACGGAACAAAAAGCTGAAAGTTCACAATGTCAAACCCAAACGACATTCCCAAAAGAGGTCTGCAAGACGGGAGTATCCACCCAATCAACACTGGGGGTAACCTCCACGTTAACACTGGAGGCGGCTCGCCTGGAACTTTGGCAAGCCAAGTCCAGGACCTCATCCGGGCAATTGAAGGTTCACAAGAGAACTTGTTCATCCGGTTACAAGGTTCGATGCAACAAATGTTTGAGGCCTCGATGCAGCAGTTCCACATGAACGGGCATCAGAGGCAACTAGCGATAGAAGGAGTTCATCCACCAATTCCGGCACTTCCTCATGCTAATATCAAAGTTCAGAAGGAAGTACTTCTTCCTCTAATTAGAGGCAACGGTCCCGGTGGCGTTCACGTACCCCGCAGGCGGGCCGTCCACCTGACGATGATCAGAGACGCGGTCGTTCTCCCCACAGAGAACGATCCACCCAAAGGGAAGCTTCGCAAAGGCAAGCGCACTAGGGTCGGTCGACCTTGCGCGAATTGTCTTGCAGACACCGGCGCGATTCTGCGCTCCCTCAGCCAACAAGGGGGGTAGTCACGCTACCCCGCCATACTTTGCGCTCTGAAGTGCACCGAATTTTCAGCCGAGAAATTACGGATCACGTAATACGAGGATCCACATCCCCGTTCAGCACAGAGATCCTCAAGAAAGACTACCACACAGGTTCATTCAACCCAAGTTCAAGATGTATAACGGCACAACGGATCTGTATGATCACATCCTGGCGTTCCGTCACTCCATGGCATTGTACGAGCTATATGATGGGCTAATGTGCCGCCTCTTCCCTTCTAGCCTCGAAGGGTCCGCATTAACTTGGTTCCATCTTCTTCCACCCGCGACAATCAGAAACTTTGAAGAGCTCGGAACCATGTTTGCCGAGCACTTCATCTGTAGCCGGCGGAGGAGAAATACTTGGGGGATCTCATGAAGATCCAGATGAGCATGGGCGAAACGATTCGACAATATGTCGATCGTTTTTGCATATTGAAGTTTGAAATGGAAGACTGCAACGAGGATTCTGCAGTAATGGATTTCTGATACGGCTTAACAACTGGAAACGACCTCAAGGAGTCGCTTATCAAACGCTCTCCTTCTGATTTACGAGATTTGATGGGGAGTGCTGAAAAGTACGTCAAAGTAGAGGAGGATTCCAGACTCCTGAAGCAGACATCGACAACTTCCAAGTTATCGCCCGCTTCCACCTCTCCACCAAACAGGTCCGCCCGGGAATTCCGTCCGAAGGAGCAGCGGGGCGAAAAGAGCAGGAAGGCGGGCACCTCAACCAACGAAGTGCGAGGGGGACAGGGATGTACTTCAAGATTCCCCTGTCTCAGATCCTATCTAAGATCCAGGGGCAACCTTGGTTCAAATGGCCTGCCCCCATGAAGAGTGATGAGTCAAAGTGAGACCAAAGCCTGCGCTGCGACTATCATAAGAGCATCGGTCACACTATCGACGGCTGCCGAATCCTCCGGGCGTTCCTGGAGAACCAAATCCAGAAGGGTCACCTGAAAGAATACGCTCCGGCGGAGATCGCCCCAAACCCCAACGTTCAACATGTGACAAACATCGGCCCCAACACCAGTGCTGGGGTCATTGACGTCATATTCAGGGGTATTCCTCACTTCACCTCACCGAAGAGCGCCCGGAGGGATTCAACGAAGATACAGGTATCGTTCGAGATGATGCAAATCGACCAGGAGCCAAAATTGGTCGTGAAAAGACCGCGAGGGGACGACAACAACGTAATCACCTTTTCCGATGCTGACCTGGAAGGAGTCCAGACCTCACATTCGGATGTCCTGGTAATTACCTTACGCATCTCAAACTTCGATGTGAAAAGGATCCTGGTTGATACTGGGAGCTCGGCTGACATCCTTTTCATGAAACCATTCCTTTGAATGGGATTGAAGGCCAGCTGGCCGAATTATGCTCTTGTCAGAGCAGGGAATCAGACGGCTATGACGGATTTTACAGTCATGGACCTCCCATCCCCGTACAACGTGATCATCGAGCAATCCTGACTCGCAGCGATGAAGGCAATTCCGTCTACATATCATCAGCGCCTCCATTTTCCCACGGCACATGGGATAATGGAGATACGAGGAGATCAGGTGGCCACGAAGCGTTGTTACATGACGGCGATAGCAGGAAAGTTAGCCCTTCCAAAAGTAGAAGAGCTACCTGAAGAAGGGGATATCCACCAAAAAAGGTAGCAATTACTTCAGGACCGGATCAAGGCCGACGAGAGCCGACCTGGTCCTGAAGACAGGGTTCTTGAAGACCTAGAGCAGGTCCCAATAGACCCACTTAACCCTGAGAAATATTTTCTCATCGGAGTTTGCTCGCTGCAGAGGAGAGAAAGGCGATACTCGACCTCCTCGTGGAGAACAAGAACGTATTTTCCTGGAGACCACAGAACATGTCGGGGATCGACCCCGAGGTGGCGAGCCACCGATTGCTCATCTCTCCGATCGTCTGTCCATTCTGACAGAAGCAAGACGAATGGCCACGATCTTGTCGATGCGGTGCAAGACGAGGTGAACAAACTCCTAGCTGCTGGGTTCATCCGCGAGGTGCGACACCCCGAATGGATGGCCAATATGGTAGTGGTTCCCAAGAAGAACAAGAAGTGGCGGGTCTATGTGAACTTCACCGACCTGAACAGCGCATGACCAAAGGACAGCTTTCCACTTCCAAAGATCGACCAACTCATGGACTACTCATCAGGTAACGAACTAATGAGTTTCATATACACTTATTCAGGCTATCACCAGATCCCGATGTATGAGCCCGACCAGGAGAAAATAGCGTTCATGACGCCCACTGACATTTATTGCTATAAAGTAATGCCATTCGGGTTGAAAAATGCTAGAGCTACATATCAGAGGTTGGTGACCCGAGTCTTCTAGCACCAGATCGAAAAGACCGTGGAGGTCTACATCGATGACATGATGGTCAAGAGTGCTGACCGAAGTGATCACCTGATCCACCTTGAAGAAGTCTTCGCTGTGTTGAGAAAGTATCGCCTCAAATTAAACGCCACCAAATGCTCCTTCGGAGTCACTTCGGGCAAGTTTTTGGGGTATTTAATGACAGCGGGGAATCGAGGCCAATCCCGATCAGATTAAAGCGATTGTGGAGATGGAACCTCCTCGGAACAAGAAGGAAGTACAAAAACTGGCCGGGAGATTAGCCGCGCTCAACCGGTTCATCTCCAGAGCCACTAACCGGTGTCAGCCATTCTTTCAATTGCTGCGAAAGGCTCAAAGATTTGAATGGACGCCAGAATGCCAGAGAGCGTTTGAGGAAGTCAAAAAGTACCTCAGCACGCCACCACTTCTGGTGAGTCCTTCCATAGGAGATGTTCTACTCCTATACATTGCAGCGTCCGAGCACGCCTTGAGCTCCGCACTATTGAAGGATGTCGACCACGGGCAGAGGGTCATCTACTATGCCAGCAAGGCACTCAGTGGAGCAGAAATCAGGTATTCCCGTATCAAGAAACTTGCGTTCTCTCTACTTGTATCTGCTCGAAAATTGCGCCACTACTTTCAGGTACATTCAATACACGTCATCATCGACTCGCCTCTCAAGGCCGTGTTACGAAAGACAAATGTCGTGGGTCGATTGCTAAAGTGGGTTGTGGAGCTGTCAGCCTTTGACATCCACTATCGACCCAAAAACGCAATCAAAGGACAGGTGGTTGCTAACATCATCACCGACCTCACAGCCGAAGAACAACAGATCTGCGCCATCTCTGATGACAGACCTATTTCCTGGACACTCCATGTTGATGAGGCATCCAATCGAAAGGGGTAGGAGCTGGGTTGATTTTACAAAGTGAAGATGGATTCCTCTTCAAGCACGCGATCAAGCTGGGGTTCGATGCTTCCAACAACGAAGCCGAATACGAGGCTCTCATCGCTGGCTTAGAATTCGCTGTAGACCTTGGCATCAATAAGTTGTCAATCACAGCGATTTCCAACTCGTGGTATGCCAGAGCACAGGAGAATACCAAACGAAGGACGATCGTATGGCGGCCTATCAAAGCCATGCACGCACTCTGCTCGCACAGATCGACCATTGGGAGATCCGTGACAGCGACCATGATCACAACGCTCAAGCTGACGCCCTGGCGAATATGGCACGTGCTCTGGAAGGAAGACCATCTCAAGATGTCCGGGTCGAATTCTTGGGGGTACCAAGCATTGCTCACCTCAAGCAGGTTATAGCGGTGGAGTCAGAATCCCAAGAGGCGATATGGATGGACCCTATATTGTCTTTCTTGAAAGACGGACACCTCCCGGTGGACAAGGAAGAAGCCAGGAAGATCAAGACCCAATCAGCTCGGTTCCTGATCTCCAAACGAGGGGTGTTATATAAACAAAGCTTCAGAGGTCCACTCCTCAGGTGCGTCACCATCTAAGAGGCCTGAGAAGTGCCAGAAGAAATGCATTCTGGAATATGCGGTTGCCATACGGCCTCAAGGTCTTTGACAAAGTGCATATTGACCGCGGGATACTTCTGGCTCACTCTGGTGAAAGACGCACTTAACCTGGTTAGAAAGTGCGACAAGTGTCAGCGGCTCGGTCCATTGATCCACCGACCAGCAGGGGACTTAAATACTCTGTTAAGCCTTTGGCCATTCGCACAATGGGGGTTCGATATCGTCAAACCCATGCCATTAGCACCATTACAGAAGAGGTTCCTCCTTGTCGCAACCGACTACTTCACCAAATGGCTGGAGGCCGTGGCCCTTCCCAAAATTTGAAATACCGAAGTGCAGGGTTTCCTTTGGAAAGAGATTGTATGTCGATTTGGGGTACCGAACACTATAATCTCTGATAACGGGACGCAATTTGACATGCCACGATAAGGGAGTTTTGCAAGGAGCTAGGAATAAAGCATCTCTTCTCTTCTCCTCGCTACTCTCAAGCGAACGGCCAAGGAGAGATCACCAACCGAACCATCCTAGATGGGATCAAGAAGCGGCTTGATGTAGCCAAAGGCAACTGGGTGGACGAGCTTCCCTCAGTAGTTTGGGCATAACGCACCACGTCGCGACGAGCCACAGGGGAAACTCCGTTCTCCCTGGCCTTTGGCGTCGAAGCGGTTATCCCAGTGGAACTAGGGATTCTAACCTTTCGAACCGAAAGCTTTGAACCTCAGGCCAATAAATAAGTCTTGGCGTCTGAACTCGATCTGAGAGACGAATGAAGGGAAGCAGCCTCCATCGAGATGGCCAATTATCAAAACCAGATCGCTCGTATCTACAACAAAAGAGTTTCATGATGAAGCTTTCGAATTAGCGACTTGGCCCTTCAAGAGGTATTCTCTGAATCCCGAATGATCAGATGGTAAGCTAGGACCCAGTTGGGAGGGACCTTACAAGGTCGTCAGACTGGGCCCCAAATGTGCTTACTATCTAGAATGAATGAATGATGAGACACTCATAAGACCTCGTAATGTAATGCATCTGAAAAAATATTAATTTTGAAATGAAAATTAGTTGCATTATCTCTAGTTAGTATATGCATTGTATGTCATGTGAATAAACGCCCGTTCGATGTCGCGCTGTGGAACTGGTTTTCAAACATGACATTCTTATGAGAGGTCGCGAGATAAACACTCTCAACCAGGATGTTGCACTCCTAAGAGGTCGCGAGATATAGCCCTCTATGGAGGTCGCGCGATGGACCAGTTCAGGTCGTTGGATGAGCACTCCTGTTGAGAGTCGCGCGGGGGACGCCCCATCCTTCGATTAGCACTCGAATAAAAGGCTAACAGTGAGACACATAGGTTAACTCACGTAGGTGAGGTCGTTCGAAGTATAAGCTTCCCCTAAGCTCACAGTGAAACACATAGGTTACACTCACGAAGGTGAGGTAGTTCGAAGTAAAGCTACCCTTATGCTCACATGGTCTAAACGGGCTCAGGCCATACGACCAACATTTGGAGGTCGCGTGGTAGGGACGAACGGAATTAGCTCCAGGGGTTAAATTCTGAAAGGGTCCAGGCTCTCTCGTCTCGAGCTCTCCACCATCATTGTGACACTAGGAGCGCAAGAGACATCCTTGAACGATAGGGATGAAATGGATAGAAACTTGTAGGCCATCAAAGGCTTGCAAGGTCTAAATGGGCTTAGGCTATACGACCAGCTTGCCTGGCGATCAAAAGGCTTACAAGGCCTAAACGGGCTCAGGCCATACGACCAGAGTATGGAGGTCGTGTAAAAAGGGCGAACAGAATTAGCCCTAGGGCTTAAATTCTGAAAGGGTGTTGACTCTCTCGACCCAAGCACTCCAAATATTCAAGCCAATAAAAAAATCAAGCAAATACAAGGAAGTCGTTTATGAAAATAGTGTTCTTTACAAAATGAGGCTTATGCCTGAAATCGAGCCTCAGGGCCAACAGAAGCAGCGGAAGGAGAGACGACAACAACTCGAGGAGACACATTGTTGGATCTATCTTCATATCCTTGAAGATATCCACGATTGTAGCTCTTCTCAATGTCGGACTTCAAAGAATTGGTGATCTCCTTTACTTGCTCTTTATCATCGCAAAAGCTTCACCTCGGCCCTTCATCCGCCCTTCGTTGAGCACGGAGGATCGTTCGGCATGAAGCTCGCGCATTCTGACCTGCAGCTCTTGCAATTCCTAGGTTAGGGCATCAACTCGCTCCTCAGCATTCTGAGCTCGCAGAGATAACGAGGCCTAATCAAAGGACTGGGAAAGTCTCAGCTCAAGGAACTCTCTTATTCGCTCTTCGGCGACCTCCGCCCGGACCAGAGCGGCCGAGGCATCGCGACGAGCGGCAGATTCAGCCAATTCCGCAGCATGGCGAGCCTGGTTCGCGGTCGCCAACTGGTCCTCGACCAGCCTCAATTGCGCTTCTCTTCGCAGAACCAGTCCTTGGGTCAACTTCGCCAGGGTTTCGAGCTTCACGGTCTCTGAGCTACGCTCGCCCAACACCTGCCAGATGACAGAATTCTGGAGAACAATTGATCAGCACGTTGAAGAGAAGAAATCTCTGAAGAAAGGGTTTGTGCTACTCACATTATAAAGGCTCAATCGAGCCGAGCAAAGTGTGCGTCCGTTGTAGCTCGATGTGCACAAACCAGATCATCCTCAAGGAGATAGCCCCTGAGCCGAGCATTAACATATTCCCTGTTAGCGCGATCAGCAGAAGAATCTCTGGATGAAGTACCAGCTGATGTCGCAGGGACAAAAGTCGAAGCCAAAGGAGCATCAGACACGTCCGAGACGTCCGTATGGTAGGGCTCCACACCTACCACGGGGGGCATCCCCACCCCGGTCGAAACGACTGGGGGTATCCCCCCTGCGCCAGAATCAACCGGGGATGCATCCTCCACAGTTGAATGACTGGGGGTATCCCTGCATAGGCCGAATCGATGGATGGCGCCATCTCAGCGGTCTTCTCAACTGGAGGCACCCCTGACGATGCCACCGCAAGGCGACCAAAGGCGGAAGCATCCACTACAACCACCTCCGACGAAGAGGAGACCACCACCATCTCCAGCGCATATCGAACCAGCGAGCTAGATGGATGTCCCACTCTCTGAGCACACACAGGGGAATCAACAACAGCCGCCTCAGCGACAGTTGAGGGCAAATCGCCTCTTGGGATGGAGGAGGTCGGCACTGCAGCACCAGGATCCACAACCCTATCTGCCGCATCCATATCCTCAGGCGACGAGCCACGTCGCGAAACTTTGGTGTGGGACTTTGAAATGAGCGGCAACCTAGGCCGCTTCCTGGGATTCGGCCTGTCTCTGGATACCACAGCTCGTTCAGCCACTTCCTCAACAGTCGCGGACGCCGAAGCAGAAGCAGCGCCAGATCCCGAAGGCAAGTCAATGGCCTTCGAGTAGGAAATCGAAGCACGCAGAGAGGGAAAGTTAAGGATTGTTCATAAATCCTTATCCGACAAATCCCTAGCATAGGCTATGTGGTCAAGCTTGACCATAAACAAATCGGGGGTCTTCTTCTCCGATTCACCAATGAAGAAGATAGAAGAACGATCAGCCATCAGCCCGATACATGACAAAGAAGTTATTGGTCCTATGCTTACTGAGCCTGTCAGGATGAAATCGGCATGGGACTATCGCCACTCCATCCACACGGAGCTGGAAGCACCCAGGTGCCCGTCAGCTGAACCAGATTCTCATCTCGCCATCCGCTATCAGAAGAGGGAAGTTTGTCCACCAGGGAGACAGAGCCTTGTCTCGCCCGCAGATAGTATGCATGCTCCGTCTTCCATAGGTCGTACAGGTAGTAGATCTCATCAACTCCGAGGTCAAGCTGCATCTCGAGATTGATCGTGACAACGTACATCAGCACCCTCAACAAGTTTGGAGAACATCAGAGAGGGTGGAGATGGAACCGGCGCATGAAATCCCTAACAAACTCAGGTGGGGAAAAGAAAGAGCACTCCTCAGCATCTGGAGGGGTACATGTACAACTTGCCAGGAGAAACATCATTCACGTTGTCAAAAAATTTGTAAAGGTCGGGAGGATATTGATGGAGTCGGAATGGACAGGGTGGACCGCAATCTCTGAGCTATGTCTGTCGACATGGTAGAAATTGAGAAAGAAGAAGGTTTGAGGTCGAGAGAAGAGGTATCCTTTTCTTCAGATTGCAGTACCTTCTTCTTCCGAACCTGGAGAGTTTTTATGAGAGGAAACGTCTCCTTGAGAACCCCCCATAATCATGATGAAGGAGCGCGAAAATCGAGATCGTGGAAAGATTTACTGTGAAATCTTCTGCGAAACTCGAGGCACAACTAGTGCAAAAGGCGAGGCGACGGTTTCGGATACGTGGCAAGTATTTAAATTGTTACTTTCCTACGTGTCGTGAAGACTAGGTCACTTCAGGTCAATGAAAGCAGTTCGAGAAGTCCGACGTGAAATCTACTCGTGGGAGCTACTCGAAAAGCATTTTCGTGACGGTTACTTCAACGACTAAGTATAACGATTCAACATGCATACATAGAGGTGCAATGAGAGTCAAAGTCTTGTATCAGACGAACAAACGAGTAACGATATGAACAAGATTGAACAGAAAAAATAATTTTTTATTCATCTAATGGATAAAGTTACAAAAAAAAAAGTTCAATCTTCTATTCTATTCTCTGCTCGGTCTTTTCCCCGAAGTCTCTTCTCCCGTGCCGCATGAAAAAATGTGGGCAACTCCTTGTTGCTCATCTCTCGAAAACCACGCGAGTGGTCAGAGTAGCCCAGGCGATAGCAGCTGATGAAGTCCGAAAGATGTTCTGTCTCATCACCTTCGCAAGTTTCATGGAGAGAATGCAGCTGATGATTGATGGAAAGAGCAGATGCACAGGCCTGCCTGCAAGTTCCTCGATGGACTGTCGGAGGGGAGGAAGACCATGTGCAAGTGTTCCTCAGCCGTAGGAGCAGCATTTGCCCCAACACCCAAGTCCGCAGGCGACATTGCTAGGGGTGGGTCAATCTCCATACGGCGAGGGCTAAGGGCAATTCCCTTACCATCAACAGGTGCCGGAGAAGACGGAGAAGAGGAGGAAGAGGTAGAAGCGGAAGGGGAGGACGATCGAACGGCGAGGGATGGAGTGAGTGAGTCAGGAGAAGGCGGTGTCGATGTCAGATCCACCGGTTGGGCAGCAGAACATGATCCATAACCCAACCGAAGGAGCCTCGGAGAGCGCCGCCTCGCCCCAAGATGCGGTCCGGCAGGAGGATAAACCGAACCCTGACCCTCCGCCTGCTCAACCACATTGGCAGAAAAGGTTGCAACCGGAGGAGCGCGCCTCAGTTCATCCAACCCAAGCAGCACCCACCACGATCGGTCTGGATACTCCATCGCTCAGAAGATGGCATCCATATTCACCTCCTCGACTGGGGACATCCACCATTGGCCTTCGGGGGCGATACAAGTGACGCTGGGAAATATCCTAACCAACCGGCATCCATGGGCCCCGAACCAGCACCCGGCGGCTCTCTCAATCGTAGATATCGCCCCGAGACATGTCAAGTACCAGTTCTGGTGCCCCGGCACAGCGGGAGATATAGAAAGACGGAAAGTGCCCCGAGATCGATCCTTAATCTGGTAAATCCACCGGATCTTCGACTGACCCAACTCAGCCCCCGTCATCTTCCCCAACTCAACACGCACATCAGGATGCGGTATACGTTGGGGACGATCAAGATGGGATGAAGATGAAAAAAGTCAAGAAATTTGGCTATCAGGCGTGGCAAGGGAAGAAAAAGACCTACATCCTTGAAATAACTCGATGAAGGAGGATAGAGTCAAGGAAAAGGATGGGGTCTCGTCCTTAGACAACTCATTAACTGAGAAGTCTGAAAAAATCTCCAACTCCTTATGAAGGTCTGAAACAGGAACAACGTTCTCCATTCTCAGGAGGAACAAAAGCTTCAAAGAGATGAAGAAGACGAGGTGGGATGAGATATGCTACCCACTTCGACCTTTAAATAGGACATCGGTGACGCTTCGAAAAGACGGCAACAATAATTCGCTGCGGATATTGAGGTGTAATCAATGCCTTGAATAGGAGTTTCACAAAACCCTAAGAGGTGCCGAAGTTTGGGTTATCGAAGAAAAATGACGTGGGAAGCCACGCGGCATTAAGAGAACTCAGCAAATCAGCTGCCAAATCCGCAACAGAGCAGAGAATCCCGAGGGATCAGGCGACCGGATCTTAACTCCCGAAGAAGGATGAAAGATGACGGGATTTTCTCATATCTCCTGCTCTCTCGACACTTCAAAAGAACAGGAGAGGGGGTATCTGTGGAGGTAAAAATCTGCACTGTACACGTGTCGTGATAAGGCGAAACAGTGGAACATGGGCCATCCGGCAGAAAGCCCATTGTGCCCAATCCACGAAAGATGACCTCACGATGACGTCATCCGACAAGTCGACACGACTAGACTAAAGGATCTAGTCGTACGGTCGATCTTCCCGCAAATCAAAAGGAATCACCGCGGGTAGTCCAAGGCACAACCAGGCGACAAGTTCGGTCGTTCGACCTTGCTACTCAGAAACGAGTGAGTTAAGGCACGACTAGACGACAGGTCTGGTCGGGCGACCTTATCACTCAGGTGCGAAGTGATCTAAGGCACGACTAGACGACAAATCTAGTCGGGCGACCTTATCACTCAGGTGCGAGTAATCTAAGGCACGACTAGATGATAGGTCTGGTCAGGCGACCTTATTATTCGTTGACGTTACGCATGTCACAAGGCCTCGAGCAGGTCCAGAAACGGTCAAGGGACCATGAATGCACGTAACTACCACGACATCATTTAAGGCCCATTACTCACAGAACATGGGTGATAAGGGCGACATGGTGAGTAAATGCAGGGAACGTTTCCCTAAAAAGTAGCCCACTACCAGTTAGTAGGAAAACGGTTACAAAGTAACCAACTGATTTACGTGAGACTTGATCCCCTAGCGGGTACGTAGGCAGCCTATAAAAGAGGTCGCACGACAGCACTCTTACGGCATCGGATGATCCATCAAACGATAGATCAAGTTCTAGATTCATCACCGAAGGCAATCAAGAACTATCACTGTGACAACTTAGTCATTGGTGATAGCCAGACACTTTCTCTCCCCTTCCACCAAAAAATCCCATTTCTACATAACCCATCCACTAAAAATCCTTTACCCAAATCCTTTTTGAAGTTCTTAATACCATAAATCACAAATTTAACTGTGAGGGGAAAATATCCTCCTCCAGACTGGAAAAAAAACTACACATAAGATTATCCTTTAAAAAAATGTAACCACTTAAGAGTGTTTTAGTAAGTTGAACAGTCAAGGAATCTAAAAAATAAGTGGTTAAAAAAATACATGGAATAAGTTTTACCAAGTAAATAAAAGTTAAATATTAGATTAAAAAACTAACAAAAAATGACATGTATATAAATAGTCACTGTGGAATGATAGGATGATACACTACCAAATTGCTAACAATGTAAAAATATTTAACAAATTAATTACAGTCATTTAAAATGGGATATTTTGTACAAATTAAATATTTATGTTTTCTCTGTCTTTAAATTTATCACGTTTTCTTTGTTCTAAACATCTTCTTTCTTTGGATTCCTTGTTAGGGCCAACGTGTTAATTGGGTTGATTTTCCAGTTATGTCATTCTTTGGTATTATATATGTGAAATGGTTTCATTCAACTTAAAATAAAATGACACACACTTAGTATGTATTTCATTAAACGATGTATATATTTTTTTAAATAAAAACATGTGTGATTGGCATTTTCGACAGTAATAATGACTAAGAGTGTGTTTGATTAGGTGATTACAAAATTGATTATGTAAAAATCTAGGTTTTCAACTTGATTCTGAAAGAAGTTCACTCCTCAACTTTTGAAAATTACAGTTTTAGACATTGTGTGTCTGAAACCTATCTGCAGTAAGCTGCTACAGTAAAACTGTTTGGTTGCACGATTGGAGAAGAAACAGCTTCCTGCAAATGCAAAAGATGTCCAATCGTGCAATCAAATACAACCTAAGGTTGCGTTCGGTAACGGGATTGCAGAACTGATTTTATCCAATCATAACTTTTGAGAACTATTTACCTGAAATCTGTATGCATGATACTACGCTTGTAAAACTATTTGATTGTATGATTACAAAACCAGTTTCTCACAAATGTAAAAGTTGTTTAATCGTATAACTAAACGCTGCCTAAACTGAAACGCTGAATCAAACGACTAGTGTTTTTCACTGTTGTGTCGGGTTAATGGGAGGTAGTTTGGTCCTACTCGATTTGGATTATTATATTCCTTTTGGTTTTTATGGCAGGTTGTTGCTTCAACCGCGTGATTTTGATTCTTCGAAACATTAATGATTAGAGAGTCCTTATTAATTCATTTGTATGAATTGGGTTGTGTTGAATGGATGTGTATTTGGATTAAGGGTATTTTGGTAACTATAAAATTTTCAAACCCGTTTACCATATCTTATAATTTTTATTTTACAGTTATTGCATGTATATAACCAAACATAATTCTTAATTCTTTAATAAAGAAGAGTTCAAAATCAAATTTGAAAAATCTTTCCAAAACGCAGCTTTTGGTTAAAAACTATTTTACAATCGTGTTTAATTTGGCTCGGAATGGAAATATCCCCGTTTCCAATTCTTCTACATTTATTTTTGAATTTTTTTTAAAAATAACATACTAAGTCTAATGAGGTATATTTTATAAAAATATACTCTGGTAAATTATATAAACTCATTCATATAATGATGTATAAAAAGAAAAGATAACGAGATATATATCACATTATTAGTCTGTTACAGTGAGTGCAGATTAAAAAGGTAATGAGATTGTAAAATTAATTAAACATTAAAACATTGTCATACAATGGCAATCTGACCTGTACAACTAATACAATGATAATTAAAAACCATTGGTCCAGAATGAATGGAGTAAAACCCACAAAATCAGTTCTGAGAACTGTCCGGAAGAGTTGAAGCTGGATCATTCAAGGAGAGGTGTCTTAGTGTGTGTGTGTGTGTGAATACTTCTGAGAATTTTATTTATTTAAGAGATATATCTCTACTCGTAGATGTTCTTTTGATCGAATAATACTCAATACACTAACAAAATTCCCCCTTTAATTCAATTTACATCACCTGACACCAGGCAATATAATATGCAATTATGCATAGGCCTGCCTATCATGACAGTTTTCTCCTCTCATGCTTCGGGACCACATAACATATATAGATAAGCATGGGCATTCCTAATGCTTGGTAAAGTATGAAAGAACACCCAGATATCTTTCAAGGCATTGAATTCTAGAATTCTTATTCAAATATTTTGTTAAATTCACTCTAAAAAATACATATCTTCTATTTCATTATGCTCAACGATTTTTCACTGCATAGAATTCATCCACAATCATATTATTGTCAAATTTTCAGCTATTTATCTTTCGATATATAAAATCAAGTAATTTGCAAGAAATTCATCTTTTATCTTGTTACGAAATCCTTTTTTAACAAGCTTCATTACTGAAAATGATCGTTCGATATTTGTTGTGGAGATGGAAAGAGTCAAAACAAAATGAATACAATTAATATATTAACTAAAGATTACTAGATTTGGAGATGGGAAGATTAACCGAAGATCTATCTATTGACAAAAAAAAGATATGGATCATGAGTTAATTCAAATAGAAAGTATTAATTGAAATTAAAATTTTATATCTTTAGAGGAATTTAGCATTAAGAAAGAGAAAAAAATTCTATTTAGATTATATATGGGTAAGTAATGTACCATCACCACCTAAAAAGAAACAAAGACGTATCATCACCACAAAAATGTTTTATTAACCAATAATCAATTCATAGGATAACCGAATTCCTAAAGAAATTTAATAACATTTTTTTTCTAGACCTAATAACATCATCTCCTTCCAAAGGGTTAATAGATCTAAGAACACTTGAATCTCATATGTTATAAAATTGTCAACACCAGATTCTCTTCCTCTCTTCGAGTCTCTCTCGTCCCAAACATCGAAACAAATATAAAAAATTCTAAATAAAATTTATATATTTTTTGAAGGAAATAATATTACATATAACATGCAAAAAAAATAATAATAAATAATTACGAAGAGATCCAAATTCTAAATTAACGAATCGATTATATGATTATAAAAAAATTAAACAAAACAAAATGAATAAATAATAAATTAACTAAAGAATCAATTATATAACAAATAAATTATGGTAAATACAGTATATAAATAAACAAAACAAACAAAAATAAACATCTTGAGCGGACGCATGTTTGATTTTGCATACGTTGCTGTGTGAGAAAGTTCATTATTGCTTGTTTTGTTTTGTTTTTAGTTTTTTTATTAAGAGCATTAATTGAATGCCCATGTGGGGAGTGACCCACAAATTATTTTTTGGGTTTGCTTGGAGGGCCCGGGCCTCAGCCCGCCCCCACTTGTCTCCGCCCCGGCTGAGACTGACACTACACCGGTATGAGAGTCAGATCGTGCGAATCTCCAGCTTCGAAGTCTTTGGTTAGAAGTTGTTAGATCTTCACCTTCTCAGATCTCAACTTGTCTAAGGAAAAAAAACTTTCCATCCTCCACAATACTTATAAAGAATTTATAAATAATTTTTAAAATGACACCAATGACACTAATAAAAAAAACTTAATAAAATAGAAAAATGGCAAATACAATTAAAAAGAGATAAAGTAGCACATCTGTTTAGATAAAAAAAAGAAAACAGATAAAAAAAAATAAACAAAGAATGAAAAAAAAAACACATCCTATTAAAATCATCGTATTTGTTAATCAAAATAATAAAATAAAATAAAATTTTAATAAAATATGAATATAGTAAATAAGTGACAAAAATAAGAAAACAAAAGGAAAGAAATGGATAAGTTTCAAATTTTCTTTAAAAGTTCCAAATAATAAAAATATCTTAATAAATTAAAAATAAAACAAACTAAAGGGCCTTAGCCATCTTAGTCGCCTATATCTAGGGCTGGCTAGACCAATATGATGTTTTACTGGTTTAATTTTTAATGCCGTGTAACCAAACCCCTCAACACAGTCTATTTATTGTGTCAACTTTTCATGTTTGAACAAAAATAAACCATTAATCCTTCTGTCTTAAACCTAGTTAAAATCCAAGTTGAGCTGAAGCTGCCCAAGTTCCCATTCGAGAAATACACGCATTCAAACGATATATAAATCTCATGTAATTTCTTCCCGGGGGGGGGGGGGGGGGGGGGGGCACTTTTCAATGTTTGAACAAAAATTCACCCATTTGGTGTGTTTTTGGGTTTGTTGAAATATGATTTCACAAACGTGTTTTAAAATAGAAAAAAGTTAAAACTTAATTAAAAGTTGCATACATGTTTTGTAAAAAAATGATCAAAAGCCAGTTTTTTTCCAAAATCGATGGAGTGGGTAACTACTTGCAATCCCAATCTAAACCCAACTTTTTAGAAAAAAAAACTAAGGGTTGCATTTGAACCCCTTGAAGTTTTCTAAACCTGCATAATCACCCCCTATAATTCAAAAACATTGCAATTACACCACCTACAATTAGATTTTTTTGTTAAGATGTAATAAATGTATTATGTTACCCCTTTAAATTAAATCTTTATTGTGTTTTAACATTTTAATTAATTATTGTGTGAGTTAATTTTCACAAAAAATGCATCCAAATGTATTTGAAGAGTTTGATATTGCATGAGTTAATCATAAAGAATATCCGAATTCTTATTTTTTCGATATTAAGAGAGTTAAGGGTAAATATAACAAGAGAGGTCTAAATACATATTTTTGAACTTCAGCTGTTGGTTTCAAATACTTCAAGATTCAAATGTATTTTATCCAAAAACTAATATCCAAACTTGTTTCGAAACGGGCTTGAGTTTCCATTTCAATAATAAATATAGGGCAATCTAAAATGCAGTCTATGACCTCATTAAAAATCTATTGAAGCATATATATCATTAGATAATGTATATACCTCATTAAATTTTATCTTACACTTACTAAAAATGTATTCATTCAACGTGAAATGTAGTGATATACATTTTTTATCAAAGCATATACCTCATTAGATGATATTTAATATTTAAAGAAAATGAATACATGTGTGGACTGTGTTTTTTACTATAAAAATGACTAAATCTAATCATTTTGATAAATATAACAACCATCATAAGGGACAAGGGGGGCTCAAGCCCGCCCTCAGATTGTTTTTTATGGTAAACAAATAAAAACAGTTGAGAATCTTAGTTTAATATGAATATATTTATTGAATTGTAACAAAAATTCTTGAAAAAATTAATTCAAATATTCGTCAAAAAACCTTTTATTTTGTTTAGGTCACTCAAATTTTTTAGTATATCAAAACACTTTTAAGCAACGATTATATTTGTTCTAGGTTCATCCATCTCTTTTTTTATCGCTTATCCTGTAAAATGAATTTACAAACAATTATACACTGTATATGTTGTTCACTCGTACACTGTTATTCATTCCTTGTATTTTATTATATCAACCTTATTATGTATCCTATGTATACTATTATGAGTCTATTGATAACTTTGATTGAAAAGAAGAATTCCTGTCTCTCAATATTATTTAAAATTAATTTTATATCAGAGATATGATATGTATATTTATGGAGATTTTTGTACCTTGGGTAATTCTTCAAGCCCCCCCCCCCCCCCTCCTCCGATAGAAATTTTTTGCTCCACCAATGAATTTAAGCCTATTAATTATTCGAAAAAAATCTAAATCCATATTAGAAAAATAAAAAATATTCGTTATTCGAAGATACGAAGTGTGAACATGGAAATCAGTGTATCCGATCTGAAAAACACCCGTATATGTCATATATTATAAAAAATATATATATTTGTATTATATATTGTTCATATTTGTTATTTTATATGATGTATCACAATCATGATAAATTATATGACTATTGAATATGTGATATATAAAAGAGAGAATAAACTTTAAAATCTCAATTTTAATTTTCATATCTGTTTAATATATTATTTGATTAATCAAAATAATATTAATGTTAAAATATGTCAATTATTTAAAAATATTCGTATCTGATCTGTATAGGAAGATATCCGATTTTGAAAGTTTGACATTAACCTATCCGTATCACGTGAAACACGAAGTCAGGAACCATGGACTGACGTGCAACTTTCCAATATTAGGCAAACCTCACCCAGAACCCGTAACGCGTGACCCATTTCGTGACATCCTCGTGTGAAATGAACGTATGATCTGCCACTTTTTTTATACTCCAAAAAAAACCATTCATATTGCATTTCGTGTGAACCCCCCCATAAATGTGACAGGTACCATTCCCGAAATGTTCCACCGCCAACCAAATTATCTTTCGTTAAAAATGTCTCTCTGATGTGCCGGATTTCTGGGACGGCATTCAAAACGTTAATTTCACGGTTTCTCTCCCGATGCGCCGTAACCGTCTTCCGATGCACTTTCATGTTTTGAGACCTTTTCAATAGTCCACCACATCGGTTATTTTGAAGTACTTCCACACCTTCCCCTCTCGTGCGTAACTATCATATTCTTCATATTAATTTTCAAATGTGTTTGGAAGAGCTTGTATCATGTGCACTCTAAATTAATAATATATCATATTATGCATAGTATTAGGACGTGAGATGCTCAGTAGGAAATAATTTTGTATTGGATTTCTTTACATGAGATATTCGTCTCACTATATTTTTATCTCAGAACGACAATTTCTCAAGAGTTGCCAGGAGAATTGTGAACCATCTTTGTATTTTCTCCTCACAGTTAAATTTGTGTTTTACGGGATTAGGAACTTCAAAAAATATTTGGCCAATGGATTTTTAGTAGTAAGATTATATGGAAACATGATTTTGTGGTGGAGGGGGAAAGACTGTGCCTGGCTGTTGCAAATGACTGTATTGTCATTTCTCAACTTTCAACTTCTTGATTGCCTTCAGTGAGGAATCTCGAATTCGATGCCAAGAGTGCTGTCGCGCAACCTCTTTTATAGGCTGCCTATGTACCCGCTGGGGATCAAGTCTCACGTAGTTCAGTTGGTTACTCTATAACCGTTTTTTCATTAACTGGTAGTGGGCTATTTTTTAGGGAAACGTTCCCTGCATTTACTCACCATGTCGTCTTTATTACCCACGTTCTGTGAGTAATGAGTCTTAAATGCTACCGTGGCAGTTACGCACGTTCACGGTCCTTTGACCGTTTCTGGACCTGTTCGGGGCCTCTTGACATGCATAACGTCGACAAATAATAAGGTCGCCCGATCAGACCTATCGTCTAGTCGTGCCTTAGATTACTCGCACCGAAATGATAAGGTCGTCCGACTAGACCTGTCGTCTAATCGTGCCTTACTTCGAATCGAAGTGATAAGGTCGCCCGACTAGACCTGTCGCCTAGTCGTGCCTTACTTCACACCGAAGTGATAAGGTCGTCCGACTAGATCTGTCGTTTAGTCGTGCCTTAATCATTCGTTCCCGAGTAGCAAGGTCGAATGACCGGACCTGTCGTCTGGTCGTGCCTTGGACTACCCATGGTAATTCCTTTTGATTCGCGGGCAGATCGACCGTACGACTAGATCCTTTAGTCTAGTCGTGTAACCTGCCGAGTGACGTCGTCGTAAGGTCATGATGGGCTTTCTGCCAGACATGTTTCACCGTTCTGCCTTATCATGACACGTGTCTTGGTACAGATTTTTACCTCCACAATGCCTATCATAAAATGGGACACTCCTTTTCTTTTAATTTTTCTTAAGAGTTTGTAATTCGAATTCAGAAATAAAATCAGTTAGCAAATATTTATCTTTCTTAAAAAAAAAAACAATTTCTCAAGAGAATTGTGACCATGCCACAGTTATCATGATGACCGTGAGGTACAGATAGAGAAAACCACAGATGTGCATAGGGATTCGGTTTCATTATCCTCTGATGTGTCCGCAAGATCATCTACATCATTAGAAGGGGAGGGGTCTACACCTGCTATGGAAGAAAACTTAAATTTGACTTCCTTGCTGGAACGTTTGCCACACAACCAATTCTAAAGCCATGTTTTTATCTAGGTGAAAACAAAAGAAATAATGTTTTATTTTATTTATTTATATATATATAGGGCACGGATACACCCACCACCTATTTTACTTGACTCACCACCTGATTAAACTCACCACCTGCCTTTTTAATTGTTCTCAATCCCACCACCATGTAAATATAACAACACTATAACACCAATTCCCCCACCCACTACAATTTATACACTGATCTCTCTTTTCCCTCTTTGTTTCTCTCCTCTCACACTCTCCTCGCTCTTGCCGTCGCTCACGGCGTCGATCTCACTTCATGACGGAGAGGATCTCACTTCACAACCCAAAAACAGAAACCCCTCACGCCATCGCTCACGACGGAGAGGTCCTCGCTCACACTCGGTTTAGGTTTAACTAAACAGTGTATGTGGGTGTTTTGAATATTGAGTGTTTGACATGTGTGGAAACCCAAGAATGGCCTATGTAAAGCCAATGTGTTGGTGATGTTAAATGTTTGTTTTGAAAGAAAGAAAAACCACATTTTTTCAGCTTGACAGATTCAGTGTCGACCATCATCTTTCACACTCGATAGAGTTTCTGTCGACCAGTCTCATTGTAATTTAACAGAAAGACCATCGAACAGCTTCTTTCACAATCGACAATGGGTTCGTTGACCAGACTTTTTCACACTTGACAAGAGCTCTGTCGAACTTTGATATATTTGATGTCACTGAATTTGTCGACCTGGGGTTTTTCACAAGTTTGTTGTAGAACTTGAACTCCTAAGCTCAGAGGTTTCAAAAGATGTACATAATCTTAATAAAAAATATTTTTACATAGCTATACATTAAGTTTACGAATAGAATATAGCTTGTAGTGATATCAATCAATGCTTAAAAGGAAAGATCATTTATTTACATATTTTCGGGTTGCTTTTGGACTCATTGTATATTCATTTATAATTTTATCCATTTATATGGCTTTTAGAAGGAAAGGTGGACAACCTAGTGAGGATATGAAGAACCATCACCTCAGATTGGCATTATTTCATTGAAAAAGTGGAGTGAACATCAATACTACAGTAGATAAAATCATTTACATTTAGAGATATATTATTCACCTGAAATGACACTCAATAATCATCATAAATAAATGTTTACATGCATAAATTTAAAATATGCTGTCACATTGGGTTTTTATCTGCCATTTCGACGGGGCAAATGTCAACCCGAGGAAGAAGTGTCGACGTATGTTTGGTTGAACATGGAAGGATTGGACGACATGGAGGCTGTCGAACTGGGCTAAAAAATGTAATTGAATTTGTTAATTCCAGTTCGACGGGGCAAATGTCGATCATAGTATTTCAAGTCGTCAAAGTGTTCGTCGATCTGGGATGCTTGGCTTGATACTGCCTATGTCGAACTATGTAAATTGTGCACCAATCACCCATTTTCATACACTCAAGGATCCAAAATCATTAAATACATACACATGACACACATAAGCATCATATATGACAATTAAACTCACATTGTGACAATTCAAACTAAAACATCATTTAAATACCAAAAGAGATAACATATTATCGTCGGAGAGCAATCAAAGAGTCGTCGGGAGGAGGGGGATCGATCGGGACTGATCGGACCGTCGAGGTGGTCAACAACCGTTGACAGCGAAGAGAGGGTAAGAGAAAATGGCAGGTGTCATTGGTTTTTTTTATTTTGATTTAGGTGGTGGGATTGAGTTTTTTTAATATTTAGGGTGGTGGGATGTGTATAGGTGGTGGCCTTAATGCCACTTTATGTAAACGGAAAATAAAGCATTTTTGTAATATTGAATGGTGGGATTGATAATCAAGGTGGTGGGAATAACCGCACCCATATATATAACAGGTAGACAGTTTTATCCTAATATTATCATAGACAATGATTGGTAGTCACTGTGAATGAACTTGTTATGAACATGTTTGTGTCACTTGGAAAATGGAGCGGAGCAAAGAAAAAAAGAAAACTCACTTTCCTTTAAACCTTGAGAGAGTGATTTTATCTCTACTACACAACAATCTAAGGAACATTCCCATAAGATCTTCCCCCTTGTAATATTTGCTTATATTATTTTTTTCTATTTCATACATTCAAGAGTTGATTTATTGAACGGATCTAGATTTTCTTATTTGTTGAATAAATCTTTTTTTTTTTTTTTTTGCTTGATATATCTTAGATCTATTTTTGTGACTAATTGATGTACATGTATATTGCACAAGAAAATTTATCATATATGATGTTTAGGTCAAATATCATATATAAAACAACATAAATATTAAAATATATATATTATATATTAAGAATAAGACTGCAAACAGCGGATTTCTAAAGGGGCCTTTGCTCAATTAAATAAAATATGAAATTATTTAATTATGAGATGATTAGTGTAAAACTATTGGTGGATTCCTAAAGAAACTTTAAGTAATAGTTCTCTCTCTCTCTCACACACATTTATTTTATTTTATAATTATAAATAATTAAATACATATAGATAAGTTGAAGAAAATTAAACTAAGCCAATGCATAAAAGATTGAGTTTTTTTTCCACCACGGTGTATATCATTAACAAAATATTAGTCTACATAATATTAGTCTACATGTTGAGAAGCATTCCCCCTCCATGCATTGTACACAAAATCTATACATCTATGAACATATTGTAATTCAAAACACCACTTGGACTCCACTATAACACGAGCATACTTCGCAAGTGCTTTTGGAGCAGGAACTAAATCTCTAGGAACTTTAGAAACCTGTAAATAATTTGTTCCTCTTTTCTACCCATGGATTTCCTCCAAAATATCTTGGATTCGAAGAGGGTCTGGAGCATCCAACTATATAAACTGTATAAGTGATAAAGAGTCAGACAAAGTTGGATATTGTTTATATTTAACCTCTTTATAAACCGAAGCCTAATTCTCATAGCTTCCACTTCCATTTGAATTGGTGAAAAGCAAGGGTGGACGTACAAGTTGGCTGGGCCGGGCTCCAGATTTTGCATTTTTTAAAAATTTGACGATGCATGTTATAATATTTATATTTTATATTATATATAAATTGCATTGTATACATAAAATATATTCCTAACAAACTAGATATCAATCTAACAAATTAATAACAAATCAAATAGTATCCTAACAAATTGGATTTCAACTTAACAAACCAAATCGAATTTCAGCCCATTTGAAAAAGAATTTAAGCAGCTTTTGAGTTTGCAGAAAGCACTTTTTCTCAAACCTGTTTTCAAACAAAAAAATCGAGACAAAAAACTATATATATTTTTATGAAAAAGTGCCCAAAATCTGAGTTTTCAAGAAACTATGAATAAATAGCTTCTTACAAAATCAGATTTAAACCCAGCTTTTGTATGAAATTAGTTTTGCAATCATGCAACCAAACACAACCTCAATCTTATTATAAATTTTAACTATTCTAAATTTTAACATTCAAATATTATCCTAAGAATTAATGTGAATTGAACAATAAAGAAAAATTATATCCATAAAACAACTCTTTTTATTTTTCTAGCAACTCTTCCTATTTTTCTAGCAATTCTTACAAAACCAAAGTGCTCAACTTTAATTACATTTTTTTTTTATTTTCTTCATATGTATGTCTTTTGAATATCACATTATTTGGTATATAAATAATTACATCAAATATAAGCACAAAAAACTTTCATATAAATATTTAATATAGGCTATCAAATATAAGAACAAAAATATAATATAAGAATAAAAATATCTCTATATAAATATTTAATATATGTTATATAGCCCACCTCAAAATATTGTCCTGGATCCGCCATGGTGAAAAGATTGAGTAAATTGAGGTAAGGATCTTGTTAAGATAAATTAGGCCACCATGTAAATGACAGGCGAAGGACTTGTACCTCCATAAAAACTTCTGTTATCCAACATTAACACGTGCATCCTTGCATCTTGCAGCAATGCATACAGACACAGCTTTTTTCTTTATCATCATCTCTCCACTTACTATGCTTTTTCTTTGAACAAATCCCTCACCTCACATACTTCAAATATCACACCAAAACTTGTAACACAAATCAAATGCCTATTTTTTTGTTAACAAGACCAAAACAGGACATATAGTATTATTTCATTTTAACAAATCAAATGCTTTTGTTGAAGGCGAAGTTGCAGCAATTAATAATGCATGTTGGAAAAACTTTCTATACAAAAGTAGGCACCTGATTTTTCTTACCGACGTAACAAACTTTTTACCGTTTAATTAATTTACCCTTCCATAAATGAGTCAAAATTATATTGATGACATAATTTAAATATTAAAGCTCTAAAGATTAGCTTATCTCATTTAAATAAAAAGTGAAAAGCCATATAAATTATATTGTTCTACCAATTCCTAATAGGAAAAAGATACACGTAGCCCCATTGCAGCCCGTTTTACAGTCCAACCCGTTTTTCATTTTCTGTAAAATTATATATTATTTTTTGAAGTGCATGCTATTATATGAAATGATGTACATACTGAGATACATTAGTATTTTTTTTTCATGGTGAAAAATAAAAAAAATTTGGATCATATATAATGTTAGAATCTTATACGTTATGATAAAGCAGTATATCATATACGAGCTACAACGACGGGTATCAGCGCTCTCCCAATAAACTCGTAATATCTTAGGCACCATACAAACAGTTTTTAAAAAATAAAATTATTTTTTTATGAAAAATGAAACAATTCTACAAACCGTTAAACAAAATAAGATTCATTTTTTTATTATAAAAAATGAAATAATTCTATGTTACATTTCCAGCTGAGATTAAACACATCACAAACTTATTAATCCATCCAGAAGAAGTAAAAATACAATGCTAAATGAGAGTTCTCCGATGTACCGTTCCATAAGCTGTTAAAACAGATGAATCATCCCAAAATAAGCAAAATCATGTAAGAAAGTTATTATATCATACTAAAAAAAAATTGTGACATTAAAATTTAAATCAAATTTGATTGATGTATAAAAACTCAATTATTATTTTTATTAAGCGCATATCAAAAACATAATTCTATTGTGCAATCCACTGAGAAATCCTAACTTCATTTAAAACATACACAAATAATTTTATGAATTTAAAAATATAAACCTAGCTAATTTTTAGTTTCAATCCAAAGCAATGACTAATTTATGATGTAATGCAAATAATTTCTAACACCATGAATGATCAATGACAAAAGAGTGAGGTGGAGATAGGCCTGTCAACGGGTCGGGTCTAGACCCGGACTCGACTCGACTCGGACTCGATTACACGTGTAATATACCCGACCCGAGTTGGACCCGACCCGGCGGACCCGAACAAACAAACAGGTCGGGTCTGGGTCCACCCCGCCCCGACCCGTTGGACCCGAGACCCGATTGTTTTATTAATATATGCTCATATATTATAAGACTATTAGTATTAGTTGATACATAATTTTATTTCTTACTTAACTTATGTTTGTATCCATAAGTTCATAAATCATAAACTTAATCAAAACATTTTTTTCGTTGTGTTGATGTTGCAACTTGATTGTTTAATATGTAATAAACTTAGTAATGTATTATCGTCGGTTTGTTTTAGACAATTAACTTATTAGTTTTTGAATTTGTATAATTAATTAGTTTGTTGCATAATTTACGTTTATTATTTTAGTTAATATGTTAGTGTTTATTATTTTGAATGTTGTTTAGGTTAATATTGTTTTGAATGTTTGTATAATTAGTTATCTTTATTGTTTAGGTTAATATATTTTTTTATTTTAGTGGTTATTGTTTTGGATATTTTTTAATAATTCATTTACTTCTTTTGAATTGTATAAGATTATGTTCAAACATAGTCTCATTAATAATAATGTTTTATTACAAAAATTTTCAAATAGAATGATAAAACAAACAAATACATGAGCTCTTCCTTTTTTTTTTCTTTTTTTTTTTGCCAACCATCCGGGTCGGGTCGGACCCGGACCCGCCGGGTCCTAGATTGGACCCGGACCCGTCGAGTCTTGTCACGGGTCGGGTCCGGGTCCACCCCAACCCGACCCGTTGACAGGGCTAGGTGGAGACCAACTAACCTTCATAAGATCTTTTTATGTAGATGAAGAAGTAATAACAAATAATACGTCCATGTCAGAGACAATCTCCAAATTCATAAACCTTAAATATATATAAAGAACTCAATCTACCAATCTCTTCCTTTCTATAAAATCAACATCCAAAAAATTCTCTACAAAAAGCTAGGGAAAATAAGAGTCATAACATTGAGTGCAGAGACTTAAAGCACATGTTTGGATATAGAATAGGCTGGACTTATGCTAGGGTATAGAATTATTTTTGTATAACTTGGCATAGCAGTGGAATAGATGATTTTATGTTTGGTTAAGTTTACTGTTATTCTTGCTGAAAAACGTAAGAATAAACAATGTGTTGTTTGGATTGATGATAAATAATGTTTGAGTAAGAGGTGGATAAATTGATTGATGATTTTTTAAAAAAATTTAAGTTAAAAATATATAAGATATATGTAGAAATAAACTTGGTTTTTTTTTTTTTTTTGTTTTTTTATTTATTTTGGTCTTCCTACGGATTGTTTTCCCTAACTTACATCCAATTGAGTTAGGACCGTAGCTCCTCAAAATTATGTTCATAATCTGTGGGGCCCACTTATGCTAACTGACGGGTATAGCATGGAACTGGATTCCACCTCATCCTAGGAATGCATATTCAAGGTTATGACAGGTTATTCAGGCATGCTTTATCCCTAAGTATTCCATGCATCCAAATCACCAAAATGTACTATTCCATTTTATTCTAAGTTATTCAGTTCCTTATTCCACAGCAAAACATGGGAATGTTCTCTCAGTTTTAACCAACTTGAATATGCTCTTTAATAAAGATTTTGATTTTGTCCAATGAAGGAGCATATTTCGACACGGATGATTAACAAATAAATAAATAAATAATAAAATAGTGCAAACATAGAACTGACCATCATTATCAATGAAAGATCTTTGCCATAAATAAATATAAATCATTATAAAAATATTACTTACATTGGTAGATATAATTTCATGTTGTATAGTAGATGTATATTCTTCAATTAACTTTAGCATGTTAAATTTGGCAATGGCAAATATAACTCATTTTTTTATAAAAAAAGACAAATATTCTTATATGAGTTTCACGGACAATGTTGTAAAATTAAACATGGGATCCAATTAGATAACAATCAAATATAAAAATATAAGACAAATAAAAAAGGATTTCCAATTAAAATTAAATATCTAAAATAAAAATTTCTAACCAATAGAATTGTACATGAAACATAAACATCCTAGTCAAATTCCAAATATGGCATAAGAAATTTTATAACAAGGTCAATGAAAAAGGGCAATACAAATTTTAAAATATCAATATTATTTAAACTCATCAACACTAGAATGTAAAAAATGGAATGCCAAATGAATATTCAATTGAAATTTATCAGCACACCATGAAGCTCCACCTCCAATCCAGATCCAAATGACCCCAAAGAACAAATTCAAGAGAAAACAAGGAAAGGAGAACAAATTAAACATGTGTAAATAGACAACAAATCTACTCACATTAGAATCCTCAAATAACAACCCACAAAAGAGAAATGAATAAATAAACATTAAATTCATTTATTATATATAGTGAAATGAAGAAGGGCTGAAGAGAATAGAATCGAAGGGTCGGGAGAGGTTTAGACGGGGCGTAGCGGTTTAACAAAAACAATGATAACAATGAATGATCAGAAATGAAAATAATTTTTAATAAATGAAAATCATAAACATAAGAAAGGAAGGGAAATGGTTGTCTTGGTATGTAAGTGAGGGATGGCGAGGAGTCATTCAAAGAGGGGTTTATTTTTTTTCGTTGAGAGTGAAGATTGATTTAGGAGGGGGGCGGGTTTTCAGAAATTAAAATGAGTAAATTGTCAAATAAAAGAATTTTCATGATAGAGACATGAGTAGTATAGATAGATGTAGATAGACATGAATGCATTCATTGTGTCTATGTACTATCAAGGGGTCAACCGAAAACAAAAATGACTCATGGCATGTATATGCTTTTACCATTGAACCATCAGATGACGCAAGTGTAGAGGTCGGAGCCCGGGGTGAGTGAAAAGGGTGACCGCTGTAGTAAAATCTGTCGACACAATAACTTCTTGATAGCCCAGCTTTGTGACTACAATAATACCATCCACAACGACTTGCACCTCCGTTTGTAACAGAGATGAACAGCCTAGTCGCAGCCTGCCGCAACAATACGAAGAGGAGATATAAGCCCAACTTGCCGCCCGAGTGGTAGGTGAGACTCTCCCATCCGTCAACGATACTAGGAACAGTAATCTAACAGTTAATATTCATTAGGGAGCATTTCACCAGTTTCCAATGATCCACGTTTCATTTTTTTGAAACAACTGGATTTGACAACAAATCCACGATGGGTTCTTTTTCGACTGTTCAGATTTAAAGCTTTAATTTATATATGCTCCCCAGCCAAAGTCCAAACCCGTGCACTGGCAAGTGAAACTTTTTAGTCCCACATCGAAAAACAATGAGAAGACACGCTACTGGTCTTGACTATATAAGGAGGATCCTTGCAGCCTTGCGAACCCACGCAGCCGTGTGTTGAGCACAGAGCGAACTATTCTTTCGCCTTTTACTAAAGAATACCGTGTGCTCGTCACTGATAGCGGCATACGCCGATTTTTGGAGGGTCCTTTTGTTTTAAAGGACCCAACAATTCTATAAATTTAAATTTTTCCATGCTACTTATTAGGTCCTTCTCTTCAGAGGACCATACAATTCTTTTGAATTTCATTTATCTTACTAAGATCATATTATATATAGTAACAAAATTTTTAGTAATAATATATTAATTTATCTAAATATTAAAATATGAAATAAAATTATATATTCTTACACATTTTATTTTTAATTAAAGTCTTTATGGGATTTACATTAAAATAATAAAATATAACTAGTCTTAATTTTGAATAGAATATAACTGGTCATAATTTGATAATAAAACTCCTTTCAAACATAAAGAATCCATTCTTTTTATATAATATAATATAATAATTTCATTGAATAAAAAGGGTCCAACAGCACACTATCCAATCTTTGCCCGAGCTCCAGTCAGATGGGCTAATAATTCGACTACTCTTTTTGCTATGTAATAATAACCAACCCAACACCCTTGTCATCTGTTCTTCATTCCATATTGGTAGGTCATTACACCAAGTAACCCATAAAATCCCAAACAACCCTTACATCTATCTGTTCGGCAACATATGATCATGAAGCTTGAACCCCAATGGCTCTCCTTGCATAAATTCCCTACTCAAACAATGGTGATAAAGGGATAACACCCCCTTTAGGGGACCCTAGCCCAATTTCTGCAGAGCGCAGGATTGAAAAATGGTCTACAATCCATAGAACTGGATCTTGTGGATTTGACCCACCGTTTGTTTTGGATCCTTCTTGGTCCTATTTGTGATAGTCGTTACCACTGTAGTTGGAGCTTTGTTGTCTATTTTCAAGTCTCTTAACAAGTTGGTAGAGAGACCATTTTTTATCAAATGGTCCTAGATTTAAGTATTTTCTATGTTGATAATAATAATAATTTTAAAAAATTAACAAAAAAAAAAAACATTTGTCCTCTTGTCTAGGTCTCTGTATAAAAAAATAATTCGAACAATGTGGTGATGCATCCTCATGCCTATGTTTGTCATGGAAACATGTCAATAGTAAAAATAAGACAAATGTTCATGTAGTCATGGATGTTTGCACCTTCAATCTGATCGACTGATTGGATACCAGTAAAAAAAAGAGAAAAAACTGATTAGATGAATTTTATAAGTAAAAAAAGTGTCAAACTTTAAATGTGTTACATCATTTATGCGACTTTGGATCCAGTCAGGTCTGTTACCATCGGTATCGAATTGTACAACTTATGAATCGCATTACACAGCCTATAAATAGAATTGCACAGAGTGATTGTATCTAAGAATTGATTGTGCAGTTCAATTCATAGATTGTGCAGTTTAATTAATATGTTGTGCAGTTCGATACTGATGGTGCCCATGCCTAACTGGATCCGGACCCCATTTATGCTAGTATCATTTCTAAACAAGTTTGAAAAATAACCTGCTTTTAAACTCACTTTCATGGAAACAATTTTTATTAGATCTCTAGAAAAAAATTTATAACTTGTAAGCATATACATCATTAGATGAAGTATGTATATCTTATTTTTTTTACATTTACTAAAAATGGATTCATTCAACTCAAAATGAAACGATATATATTTTTTTATCAAATCATATATCTCGTTAGATGATGTTTAATATTTTTTAAAAATTGATGATCTGTGTTGTGCATTTTGGACGGTAAAAAGGTCTTACTCTTAACATTTTTCAAACAAAATTCTCTCGAAGAGCAACTCCAACGGGTCTTCAATTTCCAGATTTGAAGACGGCAGTAGCAGATCCAGCTCCAACCGGTCTTCAATTTGAAGATTTAAAGACAACAATGGAACCAACATCTCCATATTTGGAGATCTACTATTTAAGTCTTCAAATGTCACATCAATTAAGATAATGTCACAAATCACCTTGTTAACTTATAAAAACTTTTGATAAATGACATTTAACTCCTACAAAATTATAAATTCATAATTTTTCATTTATATTTAATAAAAATATGGAATTTTGAAAAAAAAAATTAAAAAAATTTACGTAAAGTTCAAAAGCAATGTTTCAAAAACTAAATCATTCATTAAGCCGAAAAAATGAATGGGATAAAGAGTTAGTGGTTCAACTGTCCGGTTAACTGGATTTGAACTGTAACAATATCGTGACAAAATAACAAAAAATGAATCATTAAAATTTAAAAACAATGTTATGAGACATGACAATACAGAGATGTCTTATTTATAAGCATTTGATTCGTTTACATAAAGAAATGATAAAAATTCAAAAGCTCTTAAACATGATAATACAGAGATGTCTTATTCCATCAGGTCAGACAAGTGAATTAGATACAAGTCTATTTACAACTTTACATACATGTATTAAAAATTTTATATGTAAATATAGAGTTAATATAATTTGATTATTAACAACAAAAATGAAAGAAACAAATGGTAGAATGAGAATTTTAATAAATGAAAATAGTGATTTGAAGATCTACAAAAAAAAAATGAAGATCCACCATTGGAGTTGATGAGTCTTCAAAACAATAAAATCTTCAAAATGAAGACCACATTGGAGTTCAGGGGTCTTCAAATATTATAAATCTTCAATGGGAGTCTTCAAAATGAAGACCCCCATTGAAGATTTTTTGAAGACCCCCATTAAAGATGCTCTAATAAAAACCATATTCAAAACAAAACAAAACAAAACACCTTACAACCAACCAATAAAACTACCTCCTCCTACTCCTCTCTATCCACCACCACTACACGTGAATCAAAACAATGGCATCCATCCACTCCTTAGACTCTCCCACACCTTCCCCACCTCCCTCTCCCCTCCCCACCACCACCACCACCCCCTCCTCCACCACCACCTCCTCCTCCACCCCCAACCACCCACCACCACCACCCGCGCCACCGACCCCTCCAACGAAGAAACCTCCGCCACCACCTCCCCACCACCACCATCCGAAGGCGCCTTTGAGAACCGCCTCTCCCAGGTCCGCCTCAAGTACCGGAGCGGCACCGGCAAGAAAGCCGAGCTCCGGAAGGCCAAGAAGTCCTCATCTTCACCAACCAAGAAAACCAAAGGAGGAGTCTTTCTCCCTCCGGTGGCTCTCAAGGAGCCCGTCTCGTCGGACGGTCTAAAGGTGGACTTGGGCTTCTCCCCTTACAGTGAGAGGCTCAACGGACGGCTGGCGGCGCTCGGCCTGGCTGCTCTGCTTCTTGTTGAGCTTGGGTCGGGGAAGAGCCTCCTCAAGTACCACAACCCACCCACTCTGTTTCTGCAGGTGTACACTATTGCCTCTCTTGGGGCTGTGTTTGTCAAGTTTGAGAAGGAGAAGGTCAGTGTCTGGCCTTCTCAGAAGTGAAAATGCTGTAGTTTTTTTTGTCTTGCTCTAACTTTCTTTGAAGTTTGAATTCAATTGATAAAATTTGAAATCTATACTGGGTATTCACTATGTTGATTGATCAAGGTGTATTATGTTGTGTGCAATGTGTAATCGTTTTTTGGCCTACAGCCTTTTATCTTAAGTTTTGGATTGAACTAATCGATTGAGGCAAATCGTTCATGGGCGAAACTTGAGTTCTTTGGATCCTGGAGGATTGACAGGTCGAACTGCTAGTTTTTAAATACGAATGACCTTTCCCTTTGTTCGAAACAAAATAAAGGAGGATCTGGACAAAATAGAAGATACGGAAGCGATCTGAGTGAATGAAATGGAAGAGATCCGATTGTTCAAACCAAACATCCATTCCTTGTATTTGATTTATTACTTGGGATAAATTAATTACAAGAATTGATGATCGATTTGAACCTATTAGTGAATCATTAGCCCCATTGAATGGATGTTTGATTTGAACTAAATGAATCGATAGTATGATCTACATCTTATGTGCTGTACAATAGCTATTGTGTTGTGAGTTTTCGTGGAGTACATTATACACATTTGAAGAGATATTGAAGTTAGGTTACACCATTACATATACCTGCAACTTCATTTACAATAATGTTTTTCCTTGCCATGTTGATTGCCAATGATATCATTCATGACAGCGAATTTTAATATTGTTTTTCATATTTTTAAATCTGTTTGAATCTTAGAGACCACATTAGAAATTTGGAATAGCCATCTAATTTCAGACTGGAAACAGAGAATTAGAGACATCCTGTAATATGTGAATCCTCATGAACTACTCCACTATAGTAGTGTTAGAAATGAAAATGTAACAGATTCTGCTAGGCAATAGTCAATACAGTCGTACATATAGCTGAAGGAATATTACAATGATGCTAAAGTTAAACCATTGATAGAATGAGTGATCTCTTGCAGAATATATGCTTTTCAATATACCACTGCCACTCCAAAGCAGAGAACAAATAGTTCTTGAATGAATTTCAACTTATTCCATAATCCAAACAAAAGAGAAACTGATGTAAAATCTATGCTTGTTCACTTGGGGAACATTTTCAATTCAACAACTTATCATCAAGAAAATTATACTTGGGAGATGGTTTTTAAGGGATTGTTGACATAGTAAGACTTGTGGAGGAACTGTAGAGAGAGAAAGGGGCTGCAATCTAGGGTTATTTGTAATATTTTTCCTCTTGTTAATCCTGATGAATTTTTGACAGGAAATTGACACAGTCAATTTTTTTATAAAAGAATGTATTACCTAAGTATATATTTCAAAGAAAAACAAAATATGCGGGATGTGAATGAGACTGCAAACGGGTATGAATGCAACAGTTTCCTCACATACCACTAAAACTTGAACCACAACAAAATCATCAATATCAATCTTATTGGGACTATGTTCGCTACAATATGCTTCTGTTCATTTATTTATTTGAAAGTATGCATTTCATCATGTACCTTATTTTAAAAATGAAATATATAATTTAATAAGTCAGATATATATAGATATATATTCATGAGAAATAAAAAAAAAGTGTTACATGCTTCATCTAATGGAAGATTGAATGAAAGATGACAGGCATGGCTGCATAGAATGAAGTGTAACACCACCCATATTTTTGTGATATGTTAGTGACTGCTCATGTATCTAAACACACAAATGCTATCAATGCTATCATTTCAGTTTGATACCAATCCAGTCTTTAATTTACCATCACAAAAATCTTTAGTTGTTAAGCTGTCTCTGACAGTGGTTCAATGGGAAATTGGAAATGGAAGCTTCTTGTTTGGCCACGTACAGAATTTTGCACATAAATGCAAGATAAGGGCAAAGAAGGTATACATTAACCTCACTTTTTGGACATGACCAAGATAAGTCAAAACATAGTTTCCATTTAATTAAATTTTTCTTATTCCATCATTTTGTATTAGGATTTTTTAATCTATAAAGTATGTCTAGGTTATTCTAAAAGCTTGAAATTATTAAGACATTAATATATGAAAAATAATATTATAAAATAATACTATTATAAAATGTGAAATATTTACTTAGATAAACTTGAATATTTCTCTTTGAAAAATGGAAAAAATTTAATTTGCATTCACTTAGCTAATTAAGTATACTACTTTATCACACTAAACACTCCAATAGCCGAGTATATAATAGTTGAGGGATTACTTTCAAACTGCGTAAAACGGACTGAGTATATCAACACTATTTTATTTATTCAGATTAATCAAGGCAAAAAAAAAAAAAAAATTCCCACCCTACAGTGAATGCTGTAACCAGCCAGCATCAACTGTGAGGGTGAAACATTAGGAGTGAAAAGTGGAAAAACATATGATCAACAAAGGCATAATAAGACTATTTATGAATATCTTTACAACAGAAACGAAAAGGTCAAATGACCATCTTTCTTTCACCATTTTCCCTTTCCATCCTATCAGAATCTCCTTTTGGCACCCTCTGTATTTCCATACAACAAAAAGAATACAAATGATTAAAAAAATTCATGAAGTTTGTGTCAGGAAATCGTTAACCGCAAGACTCGTGTCACCATGGGAAACAGCGTCTTCAGGCTCAGGCATGAAAAGACCAGACGACGACGCCTGTGTAACAATGAAGTACAGTTCTTCAGATAATGTACATGGAGGAATGACTGCCAGTAAGAACATGTGACTACGAATTTCTGAGATCGTATATAGTTTTCTATGGCAGTTAAATGGATAGCGTTTTGAAATCAGATTTTCAAAAGGTTCCTTATTTAGAATCCTGAAAAGCTGTACTTGTTTAACATGTTTTTTTGTTTTTATAAATATGGGATCGATGAGTGGCATTTAGGAATGAATTTGGATAAGTACGATTCTTGTAAAAACAGAATCACTAAAAAATGTCCAGGCTCATTGCCAAATGATACCTTAGGCCTTTTTTTATTATTATTGCTGCTACCTTGGGCTTTAGTTCAATGGCTTCAAGGAAATGGATTAAAACCACTAGAGAACATAAGGAAATACAGTGAAAAGTTTTTAGTAAAAAAAAGCATGGGCCAAAGAGCTTACAAAATGCAAGTTCACAACCACTTTATTTGGAGGAAGAAGAGGTCACTTTCAAATCAGAACATACCTTTGCATCCAGAAGCAATTCTCCGTTGTTTTCTGTTATAAGAGTTGCACCATGGGCCCTTAGCCATTCCTCACATTCTTCTGGTCCATCAACATCCTTTTCATCACTTGCAAAGCCCAAAACTTCAGAAATGAATGTAACAGGAACGGTTGGACGATATGCACGAGAAATGCATTTAACAGCCTCAAACCGCATCTTTTCCACGTAAAGGTCTGCAAACAAAAAAAAATCACAACATAATGATTCTCCCTTCAGAAATAGGGACACAATATTGGGAAATAAGAAGATAAATGGAAAAACATGTACCCATAAGACAAGTGTTCAGGTTAGGAGCAGTTTTGTAAAGTCTGAAAAATAAGACATAATTTCCAGATGTCACAGCTTCACGGACCGCAAGAGCGTGTTGTACGGCCTCACCCTTCTTTGTTTCATGCGATAATCTGGAAGCACAAGATCAGAAAGAGCAAGCACACGTACAGAACAATGCAATTTTAAAGGCACCAGCACATTGTTTAAGTCAAGAAGATTAGCAAATATTATATCTTAGCATAGAACTGTACAAGCATTCAATGTAGCAACATGTCTGACACCGTGCATCAGTGTGGAAATTGATATACACCTCATGTCCATTTTGAATAGTTTCCAAGTATGCACGCCCATGTCCACGTTGATTGGTTCCGTTACATCTCAAAATATATTGAAAAACTCCATCGGAAATCATGCGGATCCAAGTTACATTTGTTTTGCTAAGAAAGAACACAAATTTTCACCAAAAAAAGATACGCTGATGAGAAATTATGAGAATGGTCACTAGCAACTGTAAATTTTGTAGAATTTTTCAACCTTGTTGACTGCCTTGAATTGAATAAAACAAGGTTGATATTAAAGTGAATTGTACATCATCATGTAAACAGTTTTCCTTCTTTTTTGGCATCATCCTATGTATTTAGTCCTACCAATCTTATAGGATCCCTCAAACCCATCCAATTTGCGGCGATACAAATTTAAAATTTAATAATGAAACGAGCATGTTGAAAGTCACCACATCCATATATTTGAACAAATTTTTGCTTGGATTCCTATAGTACAGAAGCCGAGAAGCTATTTAATAGTGATGCAATTTCATAAAATTGGATAAAACATAATTGTATGTATGCCCCACACATTATTTGATGTTGTGATACCATCATCAAGAATAACTTTCTATGCCTCAGCTAAAAATCTAAAACTACTTCAAATTGTGATCAAGAAAAGAAGGGTTACATTTTTTAATAAATCGGTGCCACCGTACTGTTCATAAACAATAATAATAAGTATCATAAGAGATTACCTCGCCATTGATGATAAAAAATCTCTATTGTTGTTAGAGTGCAAGATGACAGCAAGCAAGTTGTAGGCAGAAAACTCCATGTGACAGCCCTTGATCCCCTCTGCATAGAGGCTTTTCAATTGCGATTGGCACTACAAACATGGAAACAACAGGAATGATTTTCTTTTTAATTTCAAAATTTGAAACAAATTTTTGCTGTTCATTTTTATGGTTTCCACAATATACTAATTCCCAGGTAGCCCAAATCCCAATGCCCTTCAATATACCTCAGCATAGAGATGTATACTTTAATTGGAAAACAGTACATAAAACATTAATTCTTAATAACAACAATAATTTACAAATAGTAAAATACTAGCCTTTACTCATGCACACACGGTGTGAAATAAAATTAATAAATATTATGATATGTTAATAAATCTCTACAAAAAAACCACCGATAAAAAATTAAAATAAAATAATATGATGTTCAAATCCTTTAATCCAAATGAATTCTTTTAATAATAAAATAAAAGAAACCCACTTATATCCCTATAATTCACTAAATAATATGATGTGTTAATAATTCTCCAAGAACAACCCACCAATAAAATAAAATAAAATGCACATGCTATAACACTTGGTACAGCATTCTATATTACGTAGAAATACAATAATCATGATGATAAAAATTATATTTAAATGTGGAATTTAAAAATTATTCCAACTACATTATCGGGTTTTTTATTATTTTTAACTTACAAAATATTTTTATAAATTTATTTTTTAATTAAGCCTTTGTATAATTCAATAAAATAGATTTGGTAAATATTTAATATTATTCTTCACATATATTCACATTAAAACTAAGTAAAATATAGATAGATTTCCTAGTTTAAAAATATTTTTTTTCCATTTTTTGCCCCTAATCTAGAACCAAAATACAACATAGTCGTCATTACACAAAAAATTAAGGGTAAAATTGAAAATAAAAATGTTACGAAGAAACAAAGTTGAAAACTAAAAGCCTTTTCGGTTAGTATAATAGATAGATAGATAGATTTTCCTAAAAAATTGATACTTGGCAAATAGGCATTCAATTATGATTTTATTATCAGAAGCGCTCAACAATGGTTCTAGTTCCTAGCATCATCTTTATTATAATAGATAATCGAGTACCAAATTTCCCATGCAAAACCACTTTTGCATTGAAAAAAGCATGATGGAGTACTGACCAGACCATCATTTAATTCAATATATATTAAGAGAGCTGCAAACCAGGCCCATGATGATTAAATTTGGTCAGACTTCTGACCTTCTGTGGAAAACATTGATAAAGTGGCAATCCACCATCAATGAATTTAAGGCTCAAATTTCAGAAGTTTAAGACAAAACTTAATATATCCTGTTCACTAGTTTAATATATAACTCAGTGGACACCACCTTTCATAAAAATAAAAATAAAAACTATCAACAAAATTTGATTTGAGAAATTATTAACATACTCACCTGATTGAACTCTGGCAAGTCCCCAGCCTCCAAAGCCATTCTTGCATGAGTTTCATACACCTGGGAAAAAATAAATACTCAACGCTCAAGTTATGCCACATTTCAAACCTATTAGCAATTGAATATCTAATACTAAACAAATGTTTTCTATAATCAACGATAAATTATTAAAACAATATCATCAACTAACATACAGGTTGGAAATTTTTTTTATAATAACTAATAGACAAGCAATGAATGAGGACCTTCACAGTCAGCTCATTGTGTATCCGTTGAACAGTGAGATCTTGACGAATGGATTTCAGCTGATCACATTTGTACAAGTAGTTTTTCTGAGAACTTTGAATCATTTGTAAAGCTTTCTCCAACAATCTTCAGGTCTCACCTGAAAGCAATTTGCAAAACAATTATGATCCAGGGAGAATGCATGATGACCTCGAAAACAAGAGACTAAATTTTCTCCAATACATTAAGGTTTTAGCATGAAATTACCGTGCAGGGATCTGGTGCAGAAGTGAGACGCAGATACCGCTTCTCAATTTCCTGGCATGTTCCTTTGACAGTAAGCGAATCCCAATCCATGTCTTCAACAGCCCTGCTGCCACTATCCTCAAAACTTTTAGCAATTATAAGAGCATTAGATTTTCTAGTATACAAATTTCCACCTCCAACAGATTTTGGCCTAAAATATTTGATCTCAGCCTTTGATTCTTGCCCCTTATCGAAACGTTTAGAGCGGCTTTCACGCTTTTTCTTTTCCTCCGGTGAATTTGCTAGAGCAATTGCACTCGCATAGTAGGCCGTTAGGGCCTGTTCCTTGTCACTATCACTAGAAGCATCACCTTTTTCTTTGCATTCAACATCTTCAGAAATCCTCTGCTTCTTATCTGGCCTCTGGGCATTTTTACCTGGAACAAATTGCTGTTGGTATGAAACGAGCTTCGCATTACTCCAACCATTGACCTTGCCCTCTACCCTCACACTTGAAACCTATAAAATGCCAGAAAATATGAATAGAAGACATCGTGGATAATGCATGACATACATGTGCTACTATTAAGAAATCCAACAATAGCCATAATTAATAGCTCTCCGAAGACCTTCAACAGAGAATAATATTTCTAACCACCCAAACTAATTACCTCCCATCTGAAAGGTCATGCAATTCTGAGATATAATAAAATGCTTCATATCTTAATATTATTCTTAAGTATACCAGAATTCCAACACATTACCGTTTTCTCTGTTTGTTTAAACCTGTTCCAGAAAGCATCTTTTACTGAGCCACCAGATGAAGCATTCTCGACCAACTTCTCATCTGGAATGGGCTCCCACCTACTTTTAGTGCGCCTGCTCGGACTCCTTTTGTACTTTGAAAAGATAGACATGGTCAAGAATTTATCTACATTGCTGTGAAACATAGGAAATCATCAGAAATCAGAAACTTCTATCAAGCATATCTTGTCGAAAAATTGTAAATAGAACACATCACTATATACATCAAACTAATAAGCCAACACTTCACAAAAATTCATTTGTAAAGATTTATGGCACAGCACAAAGGGAAAACAAGGCACTGTATTCTTGAAAAATAAAATATGTTTGTAGCCAATGAATATCGAACAACTTCAACATAAGCAAATGCAGGCAAGTTTTTCTCATGACTCAAATGAATTGTTTCCCTTTTAACCACTCCAAACATAATAGAATTCTACAACCACAGATCGAATTTAACAGTAGTTTATAACCTAGCAACATGACAACTAAATCCTAGACGAAAAAATAACTATATACGTTAATCGTCAGTTTGAGGAAAGAGCCGGCACACCCAAAGCTCCAGCCATATCAAAGCTCATCCAAATCAATGATCAATAACTATAAATCAGAAATCAGATATATGAATGAAAGAAGAGAAGCATACTCCTTATCAACTGTGCCAGAGGTGTTTGGCAACGGTAAAAGAGGTTCAGTGTCCCAATCTCGGGTGAAAAGTGTACCATCGGCAGATGCTTTTGTAACCATCTGTACAGGAAAATACAAATTTAATAAATAACAAGAAATTGAACCACGTAAACATCACGCCAAGCCAAAGTTAAGATTAAGCTCAAAATAAAGGTAACAAATGCCCCAAAAAACTCAATGGATAAAAATATAAGGGATAATGGATCCAAGGTACAACAGATACTCTACAGTAGAATGAACGACTCCACCTCTGGCACCTATTATTTATTTTTTTCAAAAATTATTAGGAAAAAAAACAGATTCCATTTTCAAACAGCTAAAATTTCAATAATACGATGCCTAACAGTTGCCTCAATTAGATTTAGCTTTACTTCTTTTTTATGGCATATTTGCTTCAACAGCTAAAAGTCTGGTTTACACATTATCCCTTCAAAACTCATCCAGAATATTCAGAAGATAGTTCAAGTGAGATTATGCACTGCTGGATAAAATCATTTTCCTCTTTAACACTGTAACCTGCATTCCCTGAAAATAAAAAGAGCCATAGCCCTTGATTAAAAAAAAAAATCTTGATGAACATAAATATTGAAATCCAACAATGATGAAATAGAACCTTATTCCCCACAACCATTGTTCCTCTGAAAGTTTCAAATTAAGGAAACAGAATCCTCCACTGACCCAAAAAGCACCTTATGAACTGGCAACTGTTCCTATTCATTAAGGATTATTGTGTGAACAGAAAGCATACATTCCCTAGGAAAAAACTTGGTCCTTCTCGCATGATGGAAAAAAATTTCACGAAAGAAAAGTAAAAAATAATGGAAAAAAGTTACCCATATGAAAATATGCAAAAATGGGAAATTGAGTGGTCAATGGGAAAGATTTTGCTTTCCATCACTTTCCTTAGGCAAAACACACCCTAAAGAGAAGAGGCTAAAAAATCTTACGAAACTTTCAACCATCTGATCTGAAGAAAACCAGTCACGAAACCTTAACATGAAATATTTCCCCATAAATTATTTAACTGCCAGAATAGCCTTTCTTGTCTTGCATGAAATTGTTAGAAAATTTCTATGCCATCAAAGAAAACTTTCATAATTTACATAATCTGCTAGCAAACTATTTTTTTTAAGAGTGTAGTACATCCATCCAATATTAAAGTTCTGTTTTCAACTTCTACAAGAACAAATTTATGTTAATCCAATGAAATTGTTACCTCCTTAATCATGGTCTGACAGGCTTCCCTTTGTGAGTCATCTTTGCAACGAGCAAGAGTTCTCTCCATATACGCACGAAATGATGTGGGGAACATTCTCTGCTGCAACAAAGCATGAACATGGAGTCACAGATGCATAAAGTTTATATAAAATCACCCAAACATTGTGGTAGATAATTTTGACATGCAAAATATCATGTAGATAACTTAAAGTCCTTTAGTATAATAACCATTGAGGCAAATCAGAAGACATATTTGACTGTGGAAAATTTAATGCTTCCATACATCAAAAAGAGAATAGAGATGAAAAATAAATAATAAAATCGCAATCTGACAAAATGCGGGAGAGAGAAAGGCATAATGCAAACACGATTTCTAATATACATGACTAAGGGTTCGCTAAAAAAAATATATATATTTAATTATTTATATGACTAAGGGTTGCCTTCCAACAAAAGCCTAGCCACATTAATAATACTAAGATTGTGTTGTAGATAGTTTAAGATCTTGAAGTATATGTATATGGGGCTAAGATAATAATTCTATATTGGGAGGGGATTCTTGGTGGAGTGAAGCAGTGGAGGACACTTCGTTTATACCCTTTTGTGCTTTTTATAGGTTTAGGGAAAACATCTGGTATCCACTTATTTTGCGGAAGTTAATTTGTTAAAATTTGGTGGACATCCCACCCTTTTCCTTAATATACATACATGTATACAAAGTACTTGCACTAGTTCTTCATAACTTGACAATCCAAAACTGAGTGCAGAAATAATTAACAATATAAGGCAGCTTTCTTTAGTCAGTGAGTCCCACATATGCAGTAGGCAATGTATAGTATGTTTTAAGACAAAAAAAAAAGGATTCTTAAATCTGTACTGTTCGGAATCATATGCACAACTTCCGGGTAACAAGTGTAGATGCAAGCAGGGTCTAATATCTGATTAAATTAAATAAACTAAAAGACCCTTGAACAATGGAGATGAGGGATCAGCAGGAGTCCAATAAATGAGGACTTTCTTCGGTGCCACATGTATATTGGACCACGTATGGCATGTTTTGAGACCAAGAAATGACAACGAAATCAGGACATCTGGGATCAGCTCTATAACTCAAAGGTTACATGTATATTGGACCACGTATGGCATGTTTTGAGACCAAGAAATGACAACGAAATCAGGACATCTGGGATCAGCTCTATAACTCAAAGGTTAACAAATGTAGACATCAGCGGACTTCCGTTTGATGCAATATATCCAAATTCCAATCAAAATAGAGAGAAGAAAAAAAATCATAGAGCTCACTATGAATTGAAAGTAGCATCAGAATAACTTGCATGTACAACCATGACAGCGAAACATGAGCTGACGTCAAATAATTTTACTGACTGACTGACTGACTCCAAGAGGCTAGATGCATAGATGCATATCATTACATGCAGCATACAAGGATACAGTTCAATTAATACCCAGGAAACTGAATATGTAATGGCTTTATTAGAAATATAGCCGAAGTTACATTTATTCCTCCGGCAACGGCTTATCACAAGAGGTTATGAAATGAAGAACCACGTAATCCATCCTATACATTCAATCACTGTATCTGATCAAATTCATTGTAAAGGAAACATTGTTTAGGAGGCTTATCCACATCAAGAAATATAACTAAATACTGATTTGAAAATTCAAAGGGCTTTCATTACAATCTGAGCTTATAGCTTATTTTAAGTTTGAGAGAGGTGCAATCTAGTGATCGGTTTTATATTGTTTAAAATGTTTAACGTAAATTACTACATCAAATAATAATAAATTTCTGGTCCAATCACAATGGATTTCTTTGGTCCTTTTTGTAATTGTCTACATATGGTTCCACGGGGGTGTGCTCTACTAGTAATAGTCTTTGTCCATGCTATAACATGGTTGACATGACTGGATGGCATCGGATTCTACTACAAAATTTAACTTAATTTGTATTTTTCGTCCTCGATATATCCTTTCATTCACATATATTCGTGCCAACTAACATGGACGTCATTCAAGTTGTCTTGCTTACTATCACATCTCACATAGCAAATTGCAGGGTATCCAGGTTAAAAACAAGTATATTAAGGTAACTAACTAACTCCATGTCTTAGCCCCGATTGGGTAGCGACATAAGCTATTCCGAGATTAATAATTATTCCAGTATAGATAAGAAATAAATAAGTTTCTATTTTGTTGCATTTTTAGTTATTCTTGTTGAGAAATGCAATAATGAAGTTTTTGTTGTTTGATTAATCATAAATAAGTAGTGAACAAAGGTAAGTAAGAATTGATAAGAAATTATAAAAAGTGAAAAATGATTTAACATATGAGCCCTTTGATTTTTAAGAGGTGATGACAGGTGACTTGACATATGAACCCCTCTTATACCAGTGGAATAGATTGAGTGGAATAACACAATTATAAAGTGGACCGGGAATACGAATAATTGTTTATTTTCACCTATTTTGACATAGTTATATTAACTTCTAATTTGCAAATAAACAAGTTTTTGGGCTTATTCACTCCTATTCCACACTATTTCCCACCTCTTCCACGACCCAAATAGAGGCTTAGAGAAAATGATATGAACAATCACATAAACAAGAATATATTCTCTGTCATAAATTCTCGAGTCCACAATGTGTGCAATAGTTATGCAGTAGACCTACTTTCAAAAAGATGACACTGATTATAACTGTGCAATACTTAAAAGTGGTTTCAGAGGAGAATACAAAAAAGAAGGTATCACCTTATTTGTGGCGTTAGCACCACCATCAGAGGACCCCTTGGAATTTGGCATTGTTACACTGATATAGGCTGGTTTGGCTACTGCATCAGCAGTCGTCGAACTATCCTTATCGGTTTTAGGCATTCCCAAGGCCAAAGGTGATGCTATTCTAGGATTTGTTGGAATCTGCACTTTGCTTACCCAGCGAGCATCTAATGTAGGAGCCGTTTGGTGGTTCTGGGAAGCTTCATGCATTGTAGGTAGTTGTGAATTTGGTCGTTGAGAATACATCAACTGTTGATGATCTGGACGGTTGTCATATGGATGAGGAGCTGTCTCCAAAGGCTTCTGGGTATAGGATGGCGTTTGACCAACATGATGATGTTGAAATCCTGGAGCATTTTTCCAACTACCATCATGGTTGTAACCAGCTGTACTTACCTGCCATGAAACCAATGAATTAGAAACACGAATAATGTCAATTTCTTCACCATTAAATGACAAATCATAGATATTTGAAATAACTTGCCTGCCAATCAGTGAATCATAACAAGCAGTGTACAAAAGTTATGAACAAATATGATGGACAACACAAACTAAAACTGGAACTCAATTGGTAAAGTTGTCACTAACTTTAAATCAATGTCAAAAATCAATAATAATCCTGATGAAATCAAAATATCTGCATAATCATATATATAAAAGGAAGCTTTTGTCTGTGATGGATGATAGTAACTGCCGAAATAAGTTAGCTGACAATATAAGGAGGATCCTACAAATTTGCAGAAGGTATCGTACTCATTCCGACATCCCTCCCTTCGAGTACAATATTATCTGCGCTAACAATATCATATTACTGTCATTTTGCGCTGGGGCAAGCAGTGTAACGTATACTGGGGGAAGATTTATAATTGAGTGGTAGTGGGTAAGGTTTTGGGCAGTCGATTGAATGTATGGTACACCCCACTACTACCGTCTCGGTCAGCTTATGCTTCCATTTTTCTCTTTCCCTTGTCTGGTTGTTTGAATTGGGCATTCTCTTCTAGTTAATAAAATCGAGGCTAGAAGTCTACCATTTTGTCAAAAATATATATATCATATTTCTTTAACTGTTTGTCAAAACTTTTGTTTTCTTTTTTGAGAAAGAAGATAGTGTCAACTTTTATGGCTAATAGGATGGCTAGAGATCAAATATAAAGAGGATAAAGAAACAAAAACAGTAGGGACAGCAGAAGTATCCCGACCCAGTCAACTCGCCAATAATCAACCCCCCCCCCCCCCCACACACACACACACACACACAAGGGGAATGCCCACATATTGAGCCTTGACAGTGGCGGCACTCCAGTGCTTGAGGAAGCAAATCACACTGGCCCAGGTGTTTTGCGAATAGGCTACCTGACCCTTGAAAAGTTTTCCCTACTAACCATGCGGCCCAGCAAAAAGTCAGCAAGAGCAAGGCAACGAATCTATTCTTCTTACACCTGTTTCTCTCTCTGTGTTTTTTTTAACAACACTAATAAACCACATGATTGACATTTTCTCAATTCTTAATTTCATAAAACACTGAAAAATAAATTTCACTTCTTAATCATATGATACGTGCAATCAATAAGTTGCATGCTGCTTTACATCATGACCGCTTTTCAAAAAAATATTCTAAAAGCAACTTCTATACCTTCAAGTAGGACCAGAAATAACAATTTTTTAAGAAAAAGGATCAGAATTACTTCACATCATTTGTGAAGTAATTTCAAATTGCCAATGGTGATGGCGTAATACGAATGGCCTATAAGGATCAGAATTACTTCACATCATTATGAAAAAGGTTTGTGTTGTAAATTGCATACGCCAACACTGTTGGCGTATTGATGTAAAACAGCGTAATACATATTTAGTTGCTCCTATAAGTAACGTCACTGCCATTGGCATATTTAATGAAGTAGCAGTTGAATATGCTAATGTAGTTGGTGTATTGATGCAAAACAACATTATATGCCAACAGAAGTGGCACATTATCTGCTGCTACAATTAACGCCAATGTCATTGACATTTTATACTATGGTAGAATAAAACGCCAACAGCAATGGTGTATTAATTTGTGGCATATTAATATGCCAATGTTGTTGGCATATTTAATGCTAAATTTTAAAAAAAATTTAAAAGTGTCAATACGCCATTGTCATTGGCATTTTAGACAAAAAAAATTAAAATATAAAAAATATCAATGTGGCGCGTTGATCAGGTCATATGAGCAGTTTGGTAAATTTTCAAAAAACTTGATTAGTTCGGTAATTATTTATTAAACTATAATTAATTAGGAAAAAAGGTCATTCTCTTGTGTGTCCCTATGTTTTCTCTATTCACTTTTTTTTACAAGGACACCTCCCCAAACCCCATAAAAAAATAAAAATAACAAGAACAAGGGTGGGATTTAACCAACCTTTTTGGGGATAAGGAGTGTTATCAGAGTAATCAAAGGTTTTTTGTATTCTCTATTCCTTGTTAACCTCAAACTACATAAAAATTAATTTTAAAAATTGTGTCAAATCATATCAGCTTATGCATCATTCATGCCTGCATATGCTAGATAGCCAGGCACTTAAGGCAACAGTATAACATTCTAAACCTTTTTTATATTTTTTGTCGCTCAAGATTCACATTTTAAGTTCAACAAAAATTTGACGTTTTATGCATACATTTAGTGGAGAGTGAACTGAAGAGTCAAATTTGGATTTATAATACAATATCTCAATACATAGGAGGCAGTGAAAGGTATTAAGGTGACCAAGAATTCCTGAGTCAAACACTCAAACTTATTATATACAATGGATTTCTTGTTGGGTGATTGACTAGAGTTATCAAATTTAGCTCCTTATAATTTCATAAAATGTAATGTCAATTATTGACATAGCGAATTGTTCATCTCAAATTAACAAAAGAACTCCCTTTTAAGATGAGTGGGAAAACATACATATAGAAAGGGTTATCATGAGCCCAATCATAGATAAATGAAATGGATTTGAACTAATAGACTACATAAAGGAGAACAAAGGGACTCATATTTCCTATTATTTATTCATCAAAAACTCATGACAGTTCATTGATAATTCTAAAATGAACACTAAAATAACCTTCTCTAGGAAATTGGTGCATTGGAATATTCATACATATGAATGATTGAACTTAAAATGACAATGAAACAAAATCAAAAGCAACCATCATGAATGATAGAAATTAGTTCAGCGGTGAGTATTTGATTGGCACACAACGAATGCATCTTCCAACACACGAGGATCTGCGTGGAGAATAATTGGGTGGCCATATCATCAAATCTTAGATCATGGGTTCTTTTGATCCTTGGCGTAGACACTAGACACGCCTTTCACCATCGTGGTTTGGCGCGTAGGGCTTCATACCAAGTTTTGGAAGGTTTTCCTTGATTTATTCTCTTTTTTCCCCTTAAATTATCTCTATCTTGTACTTGGAGATCCTTTGTCTCATTTTGCTAGGGGGATTTTTAATTAATAAGATTGCTCCAATTCAATTTCATATAAAAAAAAACACAATGTCCAAACCCAATTTTATGATCCAGGCTCCTGAAGTTTGCATATATCATAAAGGAAAAAAAGGTCGAATTGCTGCAGGGAATTTTCCTTGTTTTGATTTTTTAAGCTCATTCTTTTGTATTGTCTTTTCCACTTGCAAATTGTACCCCAAAATAATGAATAAAATTGTGTGGTAGCATTCCTACCCTTATCTCAAACAAATATTAATAATAATAATAATAACTTTCAAAACAATGATAGAACATGTTTAGTTGTCCATTTTCACCCAAAAGTCACAATTACAAATTAAAAAGGTTCATCATTTCTCCAAGAAAAGCATACCCATCCATAGCAAAATGAGATGAAATTAACGACATCACCCATTATATATATGGGTTGACTCAAGTCATAGATAAGCAAATCATATATCAAGCTCAAATCTAGGTTATAGATCACATTTATTGACTCGCCATTAATCTGTTATCCCAACATGTGTCATCTATGAATCACATCTTGGAAAATATCAAGGGCCCCACGATAGGGTTGCATGAAGATACAAACAGCTCTTAACCCAACATCAACCCAACATTAGACTGTTGAAATTCTAGATACACCCAGCAGACAGGATAATGTTGGTTTGTGGCCAAGTCAAGTTGGTGGGTAGAAGGAATCTACAATTGTGTCGCATTAAATCTCACACATATACAAATTTATGATAAAACTATGATTGTGAGATAAAACAATAGGTAATCTAAGTATATTCTTTGAATTGCGGTTTACTATTACTAATGAACAATCTAATACTTCTTTAGAGCATAGACCATAAAAACAAGTTAAACTCAAATGTGCTTGCAAACCTGCAAAGAATGAGAAGTAGATGCACTAGGATCTTGTCTCCATGACGTTGTGCCAGGTGGTGGGGGCTGATTGCTTGAGACTGAATATCCACTAGTAATACCAGCAACTGGATACCCCGAGGTGGACACAGTGGTAACAGATACATTCTCTGTCCCAGGAGCACACATTACATTGGATGAAGTTTGATTATAGTAATCTGCCCACTGATTATAATGTGGCTGATAATTGGGGGGAGTTGCAGCAACAGTACTAGTAGGAGCATGGGTAGCATCGGAGGATGAGTAGTTTGAATATTGATGATGGGGATAATTTCCACTATTCCAGTTAGTTTGTTCACTATAGACGCTGCTCTGGTACCCTGTCGTTGTCTGATAATCATCAGTATTGTAGTAAGTGCCTGAATAACTTGTAGGACCCACATATGATGCTGTATTCTGAAATGAGCTAAGAGGCTGATAAGGAGCACCTGAATTTTGACTTGCTCCCACTTGCTGAGAGGAAGAAGGGTTAGACGGCTGTTGATAGTTATAATAGTAACTCTGATATTCTGGGTTGCCATATCCAGGGTTGGTTGAAGAACTAGGGTAAGATGCATAACCAACATATTCTTGTGAACCATTTTCAGCTAACAATTTAGTAGTAGACACATGAGATGAGGCATTAATCCCATCCCGCACATCTGTAGGAACGTTGACCTCCATTTTTTGTTCATACGGATAACCAGAATATGAAGAAACCGCATTTTCTGTTGAAGCATTATTTGTCCACTGCAAGCTCCATGATGCAGCCTTAGCTCCTGCTGTGGAGGGTGGAGGAAAGGGCCCCGCATCTTGTCCTTGATATGCATTTACCAACTGAGGTTTCTGATCAAGAAACAAAACAGATATGTCAGGTGGATCCAGAGCAGATTAGAAACAATCAGTAAATTGCTTCTAGGGTATCTATAAAATGTTGATAGATAACAATGAAATCGATAAATGGCAACACAAGATCCAAGAATATTGCACTAAAACATAAAAACTAACCAAAGAAAGGGGAAAAATTACATTCTCCAACTGAAGCAAGAAATTGAACAAGTTTCAAAGTGCACTATTCACAACACTTTAGCCTAACAGTTCATCTCCACACAAAACCATTAAAAAATGAACAAGATTCACACATGAAATAAACTAAAACATTATTAAATTGCATCTTGGCCTATTTTGAAGTCAACCACATTAACCCAAACTAAAAAACAGCTAATCATAAGGGCATCACACAGAAAACATTTAATTTGACTTAAATGACCAAATTCAACCTAATCAACAAATTAAAACTAATCCCAAATAAACATTACTACAAAGATCAAATAAAGCAAAAATCGAGAGTTCACCTCAGGATGATAAGCATCCGAACCGGGAACAGTTTCAGTCCCTTGATTCATCTCACTGCATTGAAACCCAGAAACCAAATCAGCCCAGTATTACTTCAAACTACGAATACAAGAAACCCTAAATCAATGGAAAAGCTGTCACCTTTGGACTTCGGAGTCTGAAATCGATGGACACCCAATTGACAATTAGCAAATTTCGAGCCAAAGATCGACAAAAGACAATAAAAACAGCAGCAACAACAACAACAACAAAAAGAACAAAACAGGATCTAAACAAAACAGCAAAACCAAAAACAGAGGAGAACAGCGCGAGATTCAAACACCGAAGAGAGAGAGAGAGAAGGGGGGATGTTTATTTTCCGTGTGAATTTCGGAAGAATGATATAATGTTTGAAATACGGATTAAAAAAAAAAAAAAGGTTTCGGGGGTTATCTGGACGATTCGGCATCGTTGAAGTTGGGCGGCTCAATATCACAGCATTGTTCGATGATGGTATTTGCCCTTCTTATGTTGTTTTATTTACGGAATTGCCACTAAACCATTGATTACCCAAACCTATACTCAAATTTTAACTTAAAGCTTGATTTAATATGATGTGTCTCCGACCATCATTTTGTAGTTTACTCAAATCTTTTAAAAATTTCACTTCTTCTTCTAATTATTTCTTATAAGGAAAAAATCCATATAACCCCTGTAAACTTGTGAAAATCCATATAACCCCCTACAAACTTCAAAAATCTAAATAACCCCCTGTAAACATAACAATAATCCAAAATAAACCCTTGAGTTAATTAACCACGGACAGAATTGAAATATTCAAGGAATATTCTGTTATCCTAACCTAACTAAAACACATTAATCTAAATAACCCATTATCAACAAATAAAAAGCACAAATCAGTCCCTAACAATTACTTTTTTTAGCTTGGTCAATGTTGGGGTTTATTGGTTGGTACTGCATGTTACATGTGATCTAGGGTGGTGAATGGTGATAGTAGACTAAACATTACGTGGTCAATGTGTATTGGTTATTGATTGGATTTTAGACTGCTTTTTAAAGAAAAAAAGTAATATAAAGGCTGTATGACTAGGAACTAGTTTATCTGTATCTGGGACCTGGAAATAGTTTATCAGAACTTGGGACTAGTTTATGGATGTACTAGTTTATGTATTTGGAACCTGGAACTGGATTTGAAACTATGTAGTGAGACTGGAATCTGAAATTTGAACATGCAACCTACACCTATACATGCATCTTAGACCAGAAACTGTTTATATGAGATCTTTAAAATGCTCCCAAGAAGATCTGCATCATTTTATCATGGAATAGATGAACCTGACCAATTGAATACACTGAGAATAGATGAACCCTGCTTACATTATCTTAGAACCTGACCATACATGGAATACATTGCAAGAACATGCATACATTGTGCAGGTCCTTTAATCCAATTTAACCACACAAGTATCCACTGGTCCAAACACCTGAGCTGTATGGTCATCACTCCTCCTCACTATGTACTCGCCAATGTCCTTCACAATACTTTGAACATATTTGAAGACCTTAGGGACTAGTTTTCCCTTCCATCTTGTCCCCAAAATTCATCGATGATGAATTCTCTCTATGATTTTGCATCGAATCATGTCAATCATCTCCACTATTGGCAACCCCCTTGCTTTATTGATCCAAGCATTAAATGACTCAGATATGTTGTTTGTCACATAGTTGCATTTTGCTTCAACACCGAACTGTGATCTACTCCACACTTGATCATTCACTGCATGGAGATATGATGCCGCCGGAGAGGATGCCATCCTGATCTCCCTCAAATTCCACTCATAAGCTGCAACATTATATGAACTAGCGTAATTCCAAGCGAGACTTTCAAAGAACTCACTCGGGTACTTCTTCTTAAAATTGTTGTAGAGATGTCTCACACAAGTTCTGTGTTCCACTCTAGGGAACATCACATGAACACTTGCTAGAAGCCCCTTGTCCTTGTCCGACATGAATGTCAAGCCCTCCACATCACCTATTGCTTCCCTCAACATTTCTAGAAACCATTTCCAGGTCTCTCCACTCTCTGATTCAACTACGGCGAATGCAAGTGGAAATAAACAACTCTCTGCATCTACTGAAGTTGCACTGAGCATGATTCCCTTGTACGTACCCTTGAGATGACAACCATCTAGACCAATGAAGGGTCTACAACCGTGTAAGAAACACATCTTGCATGCACCAAGACAAACAAAGAATCACATAAATGAATGGTCCACATCCAATTGATACTCAACAACACTGTCAGGGTTGGCTTTCAATATCTCCTCTCGCAACTCAGGGATAAGCCTATAGGACTCAGCAGGTTTCCCATGGATCAACTCTATTGCTTTTGCTCTGGCTTTCTGCACTCTAGTATAAGGCAATGTTAAGTTGTATTTGTTCTAAATCTCCATTTTTAGCTTCGATGCACCTAATTCTGGTGTTTTATGGAGGATTGGAACCATTTTGGTGGCAAGCCATCTTGATGTGGCCATCTCATTGCCCACCTTGTTGACACTCGTGCATGTGTGTACCTCATTCAAGGTTTTCACCTCAAATGTTATCTCATTAGGCAACACTGAAGCGTGGATGCGCCAATTACATTTCCCTACCTTGCACTTAGTTGTTACACGACATTTCTCGTTCTTCAAATATTTCACTGCAAACTCGTTTGTGACACAATATTGATTTAATGCATCTCTGAAATGATCAACACTGGGAAACCTCGATCCAACAACCATTTTAGGCCTTTCACTGTCGATCTCCACGAATTCACCTTCAAAATTGTCAGATAACACCTCATTCTCACTGCATGAATCATCATTGGGTTGTACAAGACCCTCCTCATGCTGAGCCTCTTCTTCTTGGACATCCCCATTTCATTTTCTTCTTCTGATTCCTCTTCTGTCTCAACCTCTAAACTTTGTTTTGCCTCATATTCTTCCTCTGTATCAGAATTCCCCTTATCAATGTCATTCAATTTCCTTTCTTCTTGTTGATCATACAATTCATCTTGTACCTCAAGGTCATCAACATCATCTAACACTTGATGTAGAACTTCATTATCACCTCTTTTAGATGCTATTTGAGAAATAGGCAAGGCGGATTGGCTTGTTGCAGCATCCTCATTTTGAACTACATATAGAGTGAACCTTTTGATTCTTCTGTTCTCCTTGAAGATCTGTAGTAGCTTCGAATCATCAGTTATCTCTACATACTGCCTAGGCATACTATTAGGTACCATGTAAGTGAAAGTAAAACGTTGGGGGTTGCTTGACTTGGACCATGGCCCGATATCCTCCCATAAATCAATCAAAGCTATCTTATATGAGTCCAATACATCTGTAAACTGCCTCCCTTCAACATATCTCTGTCCATAGGTTGATTTTACTTGTTTCTAATGCCCATCATAGATAAAAGTCACCTTGTACAAGGTGTCTTCATCCATGTTTCTGTACCACACCATGTAGAAAACCCAAAAACATTTAGGACCCACATAAAACTATCCCCAAAAAATAGATACAATATGAAAAAGGGGGGCTGGTGCATACAAAACTACACAAAATGCAATGTGAAAAAAGGGGCCGGTGTATACATAACTTCACAAAATACAATATCGAAAGGGGGGCTAGTGTATACACATTCAGATTTTCACAATTGAAAAATGTGATTGATTTACCTGAGAGAATCACGGATGACGTCGATGATTAGACGAGAAGGATGAGGATTAGCAAAGGGACACAATGACGATGAGAAGGCGGGGTATTAGAGGAGATCGTCCGTGGAAACAAAAGGGGAGCAGTAGCGGCGAAAGTCGTAGAGAACAAGAGGAGTGGTGAAGGTGACGATAGGTTTAGGGTTTCACATTGGGATTAAATATGGAAGGGCATATCAGTTACTTCCCATGTTGGGTTTAAGTTGGGTTAACCATGGGTAAATTTAATTGATAGAAGGGCTATTTTGGATTATTGTTATGTTTACAGGGGGTGATTTGGATTTTCAAAGTTTGCGGGGGGTTATATGGATTTTCACAAGTTTAAGGGGGGTTATATGGATTTTTCCCTTCTTATAAATATTTTCAAAGTCTTTTCCCCAAACATTTTTACTACTCAATTTTTCTTTCCTTCAAAATATTTAAATTTAAATTTTTTTAAAAAAAGGTAAAAGTAATATTTTTTTTACTCGATTAAAAATAAAAAGTTAAAAAACAAAAATGAAGACTTAAGAAGAAGACTTTTTTTTTGGATTTCAAGATATGGTGAAAATTTTCAGGGGTAGAAAAATATCTAATATAATTAAATTAAAGGTAGAGTTGAAGGAAAAAATGTCACATTGGAAGAAAATGTGGAGATAAAGGAAAAAAAGATATGTTAAAAATTTGGGTAAAAATTTGATTCTCCCTTGATTTGGGTAAATGTTTAAATAAAAGCTTGATTTGTATGGGTATGGGTAAATGGTTGGAGAGGATTATGGGTGATTTTTACTCGAATTTAAGTTTGAGTAAAGGTTTAGGTATAGGATTGAAGATTCTCTAATTTGATTATTGGAAAATATTAAACTCACTCACATACACCAACCAAAAAACCTTAGTCCTCAACGTTGTTTTCATTTTTTTAAATAGTAAATATTATCTAATGAGTGTTTGTTTTGCTAAAAAGTGCATATCGCTCTATTTCGAATTGAATGGATATAATTTTAGTGAGTATAAAAATATATTTAATGAGATATATATAACATCTAACAAGACATATGCTTCACTAGATTTTTAACGAGGTATATATGACTGTGTTTTGAACTGAAAAAAAAAGAGTGTAGCAATATTCTTGATTATTAGATTTCTGAGGCAGAAGGAGACATCCACTTTAATAAGGCCCCATGGGTTTTTTTTAGGCTATGGAGCATGGCCCATTGCTTTTGGTTTCGTTTCGAGTGATAGTTCTCACACTTGTATGGAAAAGAGCACTGATACACGTAGTCCATTTTGTAGCATATTTTATAGCCCTATACGCTATAATAACGTAGTATATACTACATTATCATAGTGTATGAGATCTTATCATACACTACTACAAAAAAGGTCAAAGATCACGGTTAAAAACCATGATCAAAAGCAATAGATCACGGTTCACAAACCGTGATCTACCCAGCTGTGATCTTTTGTTGGTGACCGTGATCTTTCGTTTGATAATTTGATCACGGTGGATAACCGTGATTGTTTGTAGGTAAAGATCACGGTTTCACTAGCGACCGTGATCTTTTGTGAGACAACGATCACGCTTTTAGGCTACTCCGTGATTTTAACCTTAATAAAATCACGGTTTCCTAATCGACCGTGATCATTTAACATAGAAACCGTGATCTATATGTATGAATAAATTACATTTTATATGTAACCGTGATCTTTTGTTGGGCAATAATTACAGTTTTAGATTACACCGTGATCTTTGTTGGGCAGCAATTACATGTTACACCTGTCGGTGTCGAGAAATGGTCTCGGCGCGTGTGTGGGGGTTCTTCGGAGGGTTCGGATCGGATGCGTGCCCTGGCGGGCTCAGCCGGATCGTCTCCTCGGAAGGGGTGAGGGTGTGGTTCCTGGTCGAGGCGCCCACAGCGGCTCAAGAGGATTCAAGGGGGGGGGGTTTGTGATCGCCACCTGCTTTTTCTAAAAACAGGAAAGGGTTTGGGTTTGATCGCCTACGTGGGGAGTTTGTGAGGTCTCCGCTCTGAGACACGGATATACCGTACACAGAGGTGAAAAACAGGTAATCCTATTCTGCTCCCGGGCTTGACTAAAGGAGTTATGGGACAAAGGGGTGTGAGTATGGGGTGTGTATAGGGGGGGGGGGGGGCGGCTAGTTGGATCTAGCCGTCTGGTCAGGGGCGGCTACTAGGGTTTAGCCGTCCCAGGTCTGGTTTGATTTGGGCAGAGGTTTGATAGGAAATGGGTTTGGTTTTGGGCAGAGGCTAAACTAAGTTTAGCCCGGGCTTTTGGAGGGTGAGATGAGATGGTATTTTATGTGGGGAATGGGTGTTTCTCTTCACAAAAGGGGTCTCTCTCTCTCTCTCTTGGGATTTCTAGTGTGAAAATGGAATGTGAATTGTGGGATGTTGGTGTGGAAGGGTTGTTTGTGGATTTGTTGATGTTGTGGATGTATTGGTCATGTTCTATTTGGGCTTGGGACCCCTCTATTTATAGTAAAAGAGGGGCAGGGAAATATCCCGAGGGTAATGGAGTGGTTTGGCTTTGATTGGACCTCTCATTAATGCTCTGGTTCTTCAGCCAGAGAACAGGTGAAGGGCGGCTAGTGCTAACTAGCCGCCCGGGATGGGGCGGCTACTTCCTGGTAGCCGCCCCTATCATGACCTGCCAAATGTCCCATCTCTGACAAGCGGTGGCTTGGGTCGGCTACTTGGTTTGATCCGGCCAAGAGAGGGCGGCTAAAGGTCATGACCCGCCGCAATGATCAGCATTTAATATTGCTTTATGTCCCATTCAGGGAACTGGTCCAAAGTCGGCCAGGGGGCGGTTAGGGGGGCGGCTAGTGTGAACTAGCCGCCCAGTGAGGGGCGGCTAGTTAGGGTTAGCCGCCCCTTTCCAGGGACTTAGGTTTTTAGGGTTTTGGTTTTTGGTTTAGGTCTGGGTTAGGGTTTGGCTTAGGTTTAGGGTTTGAGCTAGGGTTTGGTTTTAGGTTAGGGTTTTGGGCTAGGGTTTTAGGTCAAGGTTGGGATTAGGGTTTAGGGCTAGGGTTTGGGGTTAGGTTTAGGTTTAGGGTTCCGGTTTAGGTTTAGGTCAAGGCTGGGATTAGGGTTTAGGGCTAGGGTTTGGGGTTAGGTCAAGGTTTAGGGTTCCGGTTTAGGTTTAGGTCAAGGTTTAGGGTTCCGGTTTAGGTTTAGGTCAAGGCTAGGATTAGGGTTTAGGGCTAGGTCAAGGCTAGGGTTAGGGTTTCTGGTTTACCGAACCTTCGGTTCTCTTATTTGTGTCCACTTGTGGGAGATTTCGTGTGTTACTTGAAGTATTTCTGTCTCTCTGGACGGTCAAAATTGGGGTATCTACAACACCGTGAGTGTTTCCTTAGTATGGATCACGGATTATTTGGTGACCGTGATAATTTACAATATGAAAATATTACATTTACATTTGAACCGTGTTCTTTTTCTCAAAATTGCATATATATATTTAATACAATTTCATGAATAAAACCACCTCATGATACCCAAAAAATCATTTTGATACAAAACAATTTTCATACAATTGTTCTAATACATCCACATGTTTTCATGCAAATACAAGTTGAAAATATCCAAAACATACCTTGCATTTGAATCAAACACATCAAAATATAATTTTGAGCATTAACTACTCAATAGTGGTGCCAATTTCAAAGTAAAAAACTACAATATAATAAAAAAACTGCAATTGTACTCACAATATTCAACTATATAAATTTTTTAATTATGTTGCACCACGCATTCCTCAATGTAGTTATTTCATCTTCTGTGTAGACTATTCTTTTGAACTGCATGTACAACATAATTATGATATTAATTTGTCAATGAATTTAATTAAATATATCAACCCAAACAAAAAATTGAGATCTTACCTTTTGGAGAATGTGAATTTCTGGATTTTCGATGATATCTTTCATATACTTCATTACAAAATAATCACATTCGATATTTTCTTTTTGCTTTGGGCACTACAAATATAAGTAAATAATAAATTTTAGAAAAATTTTAAATAACATCATAGATATAAATTTCAACAGATATAACTTTGAATCAATGTTTTATGATTTCATGATTTCAAAAGAAGTTAAATGATACAATAATCATACCAAGACTTGAATTCAAGAGGTAACTTTTTTTACTTGCTTCCAATACTCATGTGGTAAGTTTTCAATGCGCTACAAAGAAACAATTTTGATATTAAAAGTAATGTTGTAATAAATATGACAATACATGTACATCAAAATACTTTAAGTTTATCATCGTTTTGATTTTTTTACGAATCGCCAATGCATCCAAATAGTAAACAATATGTTCTTTGGGGCTCATGATCAACAAGATCCAATGTTGGCTAAACATTTTCAATAATTAAAATATGAGATTGTTAAATATACAATGAACATAATATTATAAATATATGTAACTTATAAAATTTAAAAAATTACCTCGGATTATAAGGCAATAGAAATAGATCGACATGGGGAGCATTTTCAAACCGATCAGTCAGCTATTGATGATTTTGAGGGAGAGTTTAGCATGGTACTTACAATTAAACCAAGGAATAGTAGTAGTGGAGTTTGCTGAGATAAAGAACCACTCCAGTATATATACAACAATAGCTACAGTAAGAAGCAAAGCTTGAAACATCAATCCAGCTGATCTAGCCTGATCAGTTGAGATGTGTTAATATCAATAATGCTAGAACAGAGTGTAGAGATCCACTACAACAAATCTGGTTATTAGCTACGAACTTTTAGCTGCGAAAAATGATTTCGTAGCTAAAGAATACTTTTACCTGCGAAAAATGAATTCGTAGGGAAATAGTTTGACCTTTCTTTACGAAGTTATAGTTCGCTGCAAAAAGTATATCTTTTCCCTGGGAAATCATATTTTCGTAGCTAAAGCCATAACGTTTAGCTGCGAAATTTAATTTCGTAGCAAATGGTCTAACTTTTTAGCTACAAAGAATATTTCGTAGCAATAGATATGATGTTTGGCTGCGAAATTGTATTTCGTAGCGAAAGATATGACTTTTGGCTGCGAAAATTGTTTCCGTAGCAAACAACCTCACTTTTAGCTGCGAAATGCTTGACTTTTTGCTGCGAAATTGAATTTCGTTGCAATAGGTTTTGGGATTTAATTTGTTACGAAATTAAAATATGATCTACAGTGCATCAGTATCAGACATAAATAATAATAAATTTCTATAAATAATAAATTTTTGCTATAAATTTTTTCTATAAGTTGATTCCAAACATAAATAATAAAATTAAAACATTGTTTATTATACTGGACAAAGAGCGAGGTCCTTATTCATATATATTTTTCTTTGTTCAAATATGCATAAATAGAAAAAATGGATAAAAAATAGTATATTCAATCTAGATATGTACTTTATTTTTCACACTAGTCCATCATTGAATTAGATGATTTATTATATTAATTGTGTTTATTATAATTAAATATTCGGAAGGACATTTGAATTTGGATCATGCATGTGCTTCATGAACTCCTTTCCAGAGGACATTATGTAATTGATTGAGGTTCGTTGATATTAAATTTGAGTATATTCATTTTGACATTATATACAATTCACTTGTTCTTGGCTTTATTTAGTTCAATGTCAAGTTAGATTTTTAGTTATCGCTTATATATATATAATGTGTATATATAGGAGCAAACACTAACAATATCTAGCACAAATTTATAGAAATTATTTTTCACATTAGTCCATCATTGAATTAGATGATTTATTATATTAATTGTGTTTATTATAATTAAATATTCGGAAGGACATTTGAATTTGGATCATGCATGTGCTTCATGAACTCCTTTCCAGAGGACATTATGTAATTGATTGAGGTTCGTTGATATTAAATTTGAGTATATTCATTTTGACATTATATACAATTCACTTGTTCTTGGCTTTATTTAGTTCAATGTCAAGTTAGATTTTTAGTTATCGCTTATATATATATAATGTGTATATATAGGAGCAAACACTAACAATATCTAGCACAAATTTATAGAAAACCAAATCCAAAGCCCAAACCAAATAAAAACTTAACCCGTATTTTTTTATTAGTAATTGTGATTCATATTTCTATAATTGGGGGAATGTGTATAGAGAATCAGAACAAACACATTTTATTTATGAGAATGCATTAGAAGAGGAGAGAATCAAAACAAGCTCATGTTTGTTTTGCGAATAAAAAGTTGGATAAGGAAAAATCAGCATTTTATGTTAAATTACCTTTCAATGATCGGTGTTTATTCCAAACCAAATAAACACTGATCGCTGAATCAATCAGTACTTTATTAAGAATTTTATATTAAATTACCTTTTCAGAGGACGAGGTGTACTCCAAGGGACTAGAGTTTCATGACAATTCATGTAATTTTATTTCTATAAAATGTACTCATCTGATTTGCAAATGAAAGTCATGATCCAAACTTTTTATTAAAATTTTAATTGCACTATCACAATAATTGCACTATTAAAACACACACACACACACATAAGTTATCATGCTCTTGCCAAAGTATGTGGCATAAAATTGCAAGATATAACACACACACACACACACACACACACACACACACACATATATATAATGACAATTATACAAAAATTAAATAATCTTTAAATAAAAAATATGTTTATAAATATAATGCTAAGAAAATGTGCTATTATTATATTGAACATACAAAGACATCATAAATGAAATATCAATTACAACTACCCCGTAAGAAGATCAGAGTATCAAAACGAGGGAGCACCCATTTTTAAAATAAAAATGAAAAAAATGAAAAAATAAAAATAAAAATAAATCATTTGCCCCTCATCTAAAATAAGAATTAATAAAGTCTATTGTAATTAAAATTAAAATTTAAGTATTATTATAAATTTAAAATAAAAAAATAATTATTGTTATTATATTTATAATATGTTTGTATATAAGTATATAAATAGGAAAAAATCATAGTGGCTCCCTGAAATCATCTCAAAATCATAAAAAGTCCCTGTAAAATTAAAAAATCATAGTAGATCCCTTCAATACTTTTTAAAAAAACACGGGGATACACGGTGATTTTTTAATTTTATAGGGCGTTTTTGTGATTTTGAGAGGATTTTAGATAGTTACAATGATTTTTCCCATATAAATAATAGATATTTTGTTACTTTATCAATATATATATATATAAAAACACTATACAAGGAAAACATCATTTAACCGTCTGATATGTGGTCCTCAGATGGGACGGTTCACATATGTTTGTAGAAAACATATTACCAAAACATGTCATTTTTGGGTTTCCCTCGTTTTCACTATCTCTGAAAAACTAAACACACCGCCAAAACAATTTAGGTTTCTCTCCAAAATAATTTTTAGGGTTTCTCTCCCCCTCATTTTCACTCTCTCCAAACAACCCCCCTTCAACCTCGTGTCATCCACTTCCATCATCGGCCACGCCAGTTGCGGTCTCTCTCTCTCTCTCTGATTCTTTGATCTGGGTCTCTCTCCCTCCCTCTCTCTCTGTCTTTTAACTGAATCTTGTTTTGGGGGTTTTTGGTTTGGTTTTTGAAGGGGGCGTCGGATGTGTTGCCATTTCTGGAGGTGAATGTGAAGAAGATCGCGTCCAGGGAGTACGGCCTGCAGAGCAAGCGCGATCCATGGAGGGTCCAGTACATGCTGAGCCGGATCCGCAACGCGGCGAGGGAGCTCTTGACCCTGGACAAGAAGAACCCCTGCCGGATCTTCGACGGGGAGGCCCTCCTCCGCAGGATGAACCGATACAGCCTCCTCGCTGAGAGTCAGAACAAGCTCGATTACATGCTCGCCCTCACCGTGGAGAGCTTCCTCGAGTGCAGGCCCCAAACGCTTGTTTTCAAGTCCGGGATGGCCAAGTCCATTCACCACGCGCTTGTGCTCATTAGGCAGCGTCCCATCAGGTATAGATCGAGACTGAGATTGTTTGATATATTCTTATTGATTGTCTATGATGTTTAAGGATATAATGTGATGATTTGTGCAATATCAGTTAGTCACCTGCAAAGTAACATTAACTTTATAGATATGGTTTTAAGGAAGGCATTGCAAGGATGAGTAATTTCACTTGGGTGTGGATTCCCATGGTTGATATTTCATTGCTGTCGGATGTCACTGCCCTGCATAGATCTGTTTTTTTTTTTAACTTTATTGAGACTTTCTTTGGGGTCCAAAAATTCTGGGGAAGAGATAATATATGAAAGGATCACTAAATGGTCACTGAATGTAGGATTGGCATGGCTTTGATAACATGTGGATGATATGTTAATTTGGACAATTGGGTATAAAGATGGGGGAGAAAAAAGCAGGGAACATGAAATAGTTGGAGAATTTTGTTCGGCTTGACTTATTGTGAAGGCTGTTCAGTTAGTAAAGGAGCCATTCATGAGTATTATAATTGAATTTTTCATATTCCGTTAATTCAATATTGGAGCTGGATATTTATTATATTCATGGCAATCATGCTGACATTGATTTGCTCATATGCCTTTGGTTTTGATGGGACCCATAACTGTTTATCAGCATTACTTAAATGAAAGCCGAGTTGTCTGTTTTACTTGTTTTCCCCTTTAATATTTTGATTCTCTAATATTCATTAACATTATGATTATATTGTAATAAAGGCCTACAAGGACTGAGAACTATTGAACCCTATGGGTTTTTCTCCAAACATTTTGTTCATCTATGTATGCCTTGAAATGCTTATGAGAACTATTGGTCGTCATTATATTATTCTGTCTGTCTTTGTTATTTGTTTATGGAGAACAAGTAAGTTTCTTTTTATTTCAAGTTTTAAAACAGATATGTGAAATAACAAATTTTTTTGGTCTAAGAACGGTCACATAAGGTTCATTTATAAATGCTTATGTTTATTTTCTTTGACTATTTGAATACCTATATCATAACCCATTATCATTAAAATTTCAAAATTTCAAGTAGTTCTTTCTTATTGTATGCCTTTTCTTTTTCTTTGTAAAAAAAAATGTATGTGTCACAATATATAAAAATTAATCTAGAACAACATGTTTTATATACATTCACTTGCTCTTTTTTCAATTTTATTTATCAAATGTAGGCAATTCAATGTTTAATATCTGTTTTCTCAGTGTACCTTAAGTTTTCAATGATTGCACGTTGCTGTGTTAATTATGGTGATACTAAGTTCTCCACTGATCCTAATTACTGTCATGCAGGGGTTGTACAGAATCTTAACAAAAACTGGATCTCGAATACTCCCATTTCAGTTTTGAATTACACAGCATTAGATTCATCAAAAATCATTATCAAGCCTTTTTTTATTTGTAACCAAACACATTAAAAACTAACTTATTGTGTGAATTTCTTTTTTATTAGGTTACATGCCGCTTACTGGGAATAATCCTCAAGAAAACTACTACAGAGGAGCTGCAGGTGATTTGATGTTGCATTTTTTTCGTTTGCCACTAGAAGAACTATGAGTCTATAACATGAGAAAACCTTTTGTGTTTCTACAGAATCATGTAACTGTGAGATCATCTGTTCTAGAAGTACTCCTTGAGATCACAATGTAACTGAAATTCTACACTATCGTGTTAACAAATTAAAGAAGAGGAGGCCATTGCTATGCTACTGTTGATGCCATCATAGTTTTCATAGAACATCTATCTATCATTCATCAATTCAAAAAATCTAAATGACTATAATGTGTTTTTTTTTAAAAAAAATTTGAAAACTTCTCTTTCATAGCTAAAGGGGATTTCATTTCTGATCCACATAATTGATTTCGATGTCTGGATATATAACTAATACAATTGTGGTTTGGCTGCAGAAAATGTGTTGTGGGTGTCAAATGTTGGATTTTTTTTTTGGAATACTAATATTGTGCCGCTATGATGAAATCAAATATTCTTTTTTACTTTTGTTGTACAGGGCTGGTTGAAATTTTGAATTGTGTTACCATCTGAAAAAATATGGTTTGCTATGTTCATTCATTTTGTTGATTTTCTTTTTTCTGTTGCAGATTGAGAAGATCGATATATAACTGCCAACATGAACATGCATTAGCAACAAATGGGTTCTGTACTGGCAGTGTCAGAGTTGTTGACCATCAAGTAAGAATAAAATTATGGAAAATATCATAGATTGTGGAATTATTGCACTAATTACTGTGCATTTACCTGATGTTCTCCTTGCAGTGTCTTAGTGGCACTGGGTATGTCTTTCCAGCATCTTTGCCTTCTTATCTTGCAAGTGCAACTTTTACTGCTTTAGATCACCTGGAAGGATATCCTGATGTTATCACGAAGCTGAGGAGCAACACCACGCTAATATGGAATGGTATGTTCTTCCACATTTATGTTTATCAGATTGCAAGAACTAAGGCATTTTATTAGTTATTATACTTCCTTTTTAGGTGATTTCAGAAGATTTTTTGGATAGTGTTTATAAAATTATCTGGTCTAATAATCTCTCTATGAGGAAATAGGATGTGTGCGGATGGGCAAAAAAAATAAAAAATTGTTTGGTACAAATCTGGTTGGGTCCTAAATTTAAAGATCTTTGAAGATGATATTCTGTTGGGATTTTTTTTTTTGGGATTATTCTCTCATGAGAGTAAGTCTCTAGTTTTTTTAGTTAATTTTTTTTTCAGTTTTAGTTGTGGTTTGTTATGTGGATGGTCTTCTGTAGATTTATGGGTAGGATTACATGTGGAGTTGTGGATATATGTAAAAAATGATCTTTCTTGATGTACTTTGCATAATTTGTTTCTCTTTGCTGTTTAATGGCTTTCTCACTGTCTTAATTCAATCTAGAAATTAGAAGAAATCAAATTTTGACTTATGTTGTCCAATGATATTAAACATTGCATGTTGAGGGTTTAGAGTCTTTTAGATCTTTGTGTACATACAGATTGTCATTTGTTGTAGGTATTTGTATCATTTAAGATTTATGCTTTGTTTCACTCATTTATCAAATGATTTTGTATTTAAAAAATTTAAGGGGGAAAGTTTTTCTATGAAAATTAGACCTTTTTCTGCGAAATATTTCATAGGGGAAGGTCTATATTTTTTTATTAAATTTATACACTTTTAGCTGCGAAAAACTTTCGTAGCGAAAGATTATATTTTGCTGCGAAAAGAATATTTCGTCGCAAAAGGAGATCTTTTGCTGCGACAATATTTCGTTGCAACAGAAGACCTTTTGCTGCGAATCTATTATCGTAGCAAAAGGATATTATTTGCTACGAAAAATATCCTTTTGCAACGAAAAGTATTTCGCCGCAAATGGACAATTTTTGCTACGAAATTACATTTTCGCAGGAAAAGTCTTTCCCATACGAGTCAGTTACAACGAAAATAGCGACGAAATTATTTCGTCGAGAAAGACTTTACTACGAAAATAGAGGTTTTTGGTACGCAATATTTCGCAGCTAATGCCCTGTTTTCTTGTAGAGATTGGTATGAGATAAGGGAATAAAAAAAAACTCTTAACCCCCGTTTGGAACGGGGATAGTTTTTATTTTAGGGTATAGATATATACAAGCATAAATGAGTATAAATAAGGATAAAGTGATTTTGTGTTTGGTTGTATTTTAAATTATTCTCATTGGTAAACGTAAGAATAAATGTTTTGTTGTTCGGGTAAAATGTGAATAAAGTATGGATAAAGATTTATAAAAGGTAAAAAAGTACTGATAGTTGATTTGACAGGTGATTTATAAGAGGTGATGACAGTTGATTTAACAGTGGGCCAACATATTCTTTAGGTGGAATAACCCAGGATAACTTTTATTCTAGGGGTTGATTGAAATTCCTATCACTTTATCAAGGTTTATTCTGGCATAATTTATCTGGCGTTATCCGGGGTAAACAAACACCCCTAAATACTTATCCGGGGTTATCCGGGGGGTTATACTCGTTCCAAACGGGGGGTTAGAATGCCGAGGTGCTTGACTAGGCTTGCAGATAAAAATGTTGCAGTCCATAAAAACACAAAATCCATTAAATCCTCCAATGATCGAGGGATTTATACCTGTTAAAATAACAGAATTGAGAGAGTTAAGAATACAGGGGGGGGGGGAAGCTTTGGAACTTAGAGATAAAAAATTTGGAAAAAAATAAAAAGGGAACAGTCTCAATACATCACAAGGGAGACCACGACAAAAAAAGAGAGTCATGTTTTCTTCAATAAAATAAATGTAAAACGCAACAGTAAGCTCAAATATAAACAACATAAGAAATAGAACAAGGTTTTAGCTTCTTTTTTTTTACATATCTTTATACAGTTCAATTTTTATTAACAAACAGCGCTGTCATTCAAAAGAACAATATACTGTAATCCTAGTGAATGCATTTTGATTCAAATTTCTTCCTAAATTTTTCATTGAAGATTACAACAGGCGATCTAGCATGGGTTAGGCCTAACAGAAAACAAGTAACGGGAGCATACTTGGACAAAAGAATGCCAAACACTGATGTCCCACTATCTGTGACCATGAGAAAACCAAAAATATCAGCAAAAAAATATGTAAAAGAGATAAAGAACAACTATTCAATCCCATTAAGCAGTTGATGCTGCTCAAACAAACAAAATCTTACGCATATAAGTCACCAGATAATTAAATAAATGGCATGATCAACCTGCACTAAGTAATGCAAACTAGAACACTTCAAATATTTTGGAGGTTTGTACATAATCTGAAAGCTGGAAGGAATTCAAGTGCATTAAGTAATATAAAAAATACTAAGATTAGTTTACACTAGAACTTATGGTGAATAAGAGCAAACATCAAATACTCCTCCATCCAATGGGAACAATATTGCTAGATCTATGTAAGGTTTTTAAATTTTTGAATATTCATAAACTTAGAGTTTCGATTTACTATTTATTTTAAAGATTAGATCTATGTTTAAATTTATAAAATATAAGTTTTTAATAAAACTAGGGTTATGAGTTATACCTATACTTAATAAGTTTTATTTATTTTCAATTTTTATTGACTAATAATTTATTTTTAAAGAAAAAAAATGTTTTTGTATTATTTTATGAATTTTCATTATTTTATTATTATTTTAAATTTTCTGGATTTTTGTCTTTTTCTGGTTTCGTCTTTTAGTGTCTGATTTTATTGTAAATAAGTTTTTAATCTTTTTCTTAGATTGTGGTATATATGGATGGGTTTTTGATTGTTGGGTATAAAAATTTATACCTAATAATTATGGATAGATAATTAGGTCTTGAGCTTAGGCTTAAATTATAGGTTTTAATTAATAATTTATTTGATTTATCTAGGTTATGATTTTTGTTGTGGGCTTCATTCTCCGGACCTAGGGTCCATTCGAGGTGAGTAGGCCTATCGATTTATTTCGTGTGAACTTTTTCTCTATAACGTTGAATTTCATATGCCAATCATATTTGTGTGATATTATGTGTCATCCATGCATTTATATTTTGATAAATTTGCATGATTTGGATATTTTCTTCATATTGATCAAATTGCATTTTTGTTGAATGAAGTTGCATGATTTAATTCCTTCATCATGTCATTAAAATAGCATGAATTATGCTATTCATGTTTCAATAATTAACATAATACATTGTCTGATGCATATGCTTTTGAAATAATATTTGGATTAAAGATTTTCATTTCGAGACTTTTGGAAAAATTTAGGACTAGTGGAGACAACCTAGTTCTAGGAGATTTTATCAAGATGGATATCATGACATATTTTCTGGAATAAATCCCCCCGTAGTATTTCGCATTTGGGGAGGAAGGTCTAGGACTCGAAGAGTCCGAAGATCAGTGAGGGGTGTGGTAAAGCATTCTTTACAGCGGCAAATTCCTTTGTTTGGAGTCTGCAGCAACCGGGGCATCCTTCGCTGGTGTTCTCGTAGTGATGGCAGCGGCGACCCATCAGCGTCTTCTAGATCCGACGTTTCCTCGAGGGAGCTTTTTGAGCGATTTAGTCGCTTGGGGCTTGACACACCTGTTTTGGGGAACGGTTCTTCCGATTGACAACCCTACCCGGTCATATCATTTAAGCTGCATGATTTCTATGACGTAGATCAAGGATTGGACCACGTGATTGCATTAAAATTATATTCTATTAAGCTTATGAATTTTTTAAAAGAAAATTCTTATATATATATATATATATATATATATATATATATATATATAGGGATCCGATTACATGCGGTTTACGGTCGGTGCGGTGCGCGATCACGGGCCGTCGATCACGGGTCCATCGCATCGGACGGTCGGGTGCGATTCACGTCGACCGTTGGATGTGATGGACCCGCGATCGAACGGCCCACGTCGTAAACCGCACCGACCGCACACCGCACGTAATCGCGACCATATATATATATATATAGACTCGTGATTACGTGCGGTCGGTGCGGATTCGACGTGCGTCGTCCGATCGCGGGTCCATCGCATCAGACGGTCGGGGGCGATTCACATCGACCGTTGGATGCGATGGACCCGCGATCGGACGACCCACGTCGCGCACCGCACCGACCGCACACCGCACCTAATCGTCGGCATATATATATATATATATATATATATATATATATATATATATATATATGCCGACGATTAGGTGCGGTGTGCGGTCGGTGCGGTGCGCGACGTGGGTCGTCCGATCGCGGGTCCATCGCATCCAACGGTCGACGTGAATCGCACCCGACCGTCCGATGCGATGGACCCGTGATCGACGGCCCGTGATCGCGCACCGCACCGACCGCACACCGCACGTAATCGGCTCCCTATATATATATATATATATATATGATATTTTTTTTACTCTCATGATATTTTTTTACTCTCATGATTTATCTGATGTGGGCCAAGGATTGGGTCACGTGCGCATTAAAATATATATATATTTTTTTAAAATTCATGATTTTAAATTGATTTAATAAAATAAAATATTTATTAAATAAAATTCTATTTTCATAAAACTTTATTTTTATATATACTGTCATGTAAGGTAATTTGTCAGTGGACTTATTCACTGAGTTAATCACTCACCCTATTCGATATGGGCTGGTTGTTTCATAACCAGGTATTGCGTATTCTGATGATTAAAAGATGGAGTTTGGACTTTTCACGTCTTTCAGAAATTGTTCCGAGGTAGCGGTTCGAGAGTAAATTATAATTACGACTGACTATTTATGTTTGTTTAGTTTAGATGGCTCCCACATGGGTAGTTTGTTATGTTTTCTTTTTAGTATCTTGTCTCCGTAAAAACTCTGATATATTGTAAAGTCATTGATGATTTAAAACCATTGGTATTATATATTTTATTATTATCATTTTTTTTATTATGTTTATATTATATTGGTATCATATAAGAAAAAAAAAAGCTGTAAATTTTGGTCTTGTAATTGGATTAAATTTAGTAGCGACCCATTTACCATCCGATAAACGGTAAGGTAAATGTGGGGCGTTATAATCCCAAAATCATAAAAAAAAGAAAGCATCCAATAATTGCAAGAGCAAAACTTCACCTCACAAATAAGATCAAGTCGATTAAGCCAGTTATGGTGAATCGTAATCAAATTTGATGAGAACAAGAGCAAATTATGGTGAAACATTTACACACCTGAATTAAACTCAGGTAGTTATATGCGGGAACTCGAGGAAAAGAATCCATGAGATTTCCAACTAAAGGTCCTCCAACAAAGATTGCAAGCTGTAGATAGTGGATCCCATGAAGCCCTTTTTTATATATATCAGACATGAACATCATCATGAGATGACAAATTAACAAGTCTACCTTTGTAAAGAAATCCACATCTGCCACTGGTAGAAGACTTGGATGAAGCAATGCAACGGCAGTAGGCCAAGCAAACTTTCACAATTGTTCAACCAAACTCCCAACTAAAGAGATGGCATATATAGCTGAAAATAAAATGAATTAAAATTGTTCAGAACACCAAACAAAGGCCTCACATTGTTACGACTCATGGGAAAATTGTTGCATGAAAGATGTCTACATTAAAAAAATACCTTATCAATGAATGATAAATGAATGGTTAAATGAAAAATATTAACTCTAGGCATTCGTTCAAAATATTACAATTTACATTGATAAATAAAAGTACAATATATCTGACTTGCAAACTATATGTGATCAAATAGTATAGACGTGTAAATTCATCTATCTGTATCACTTTTCTGGCATAATAACCTAGTAATATTGAAAATTAACTCCTATTTAGTGGCTCCTTTTATAGATCCATATGATAGTTATGGAATATTCTTTCTTGTTATTAGTTTGTCTTATGCACTTAATGGGGTTCATGGAATACTCTCTTATTATTTTTTTCTTCGTCTATGCATTGTTGAGATTCTACTTGTTTTTTATGTTGTTTGTTTTGCTTTTCAGTTTTGTATTTCTGAATATCTTCTTAACATGAGTGGTGGATTATTAATAACTAATAAGAATAAAAAAATGCTATATCCTATAAGGTGTATCACGGTAAAAATGTTCAAATGAGAACTAATTTCTAATCAGCATCTTTTGCATGAAAGTCCACAAGTTCTCCATGCGTGGCTTCAATAATCTTCTCACACATGAGGTATAGATTCATAGATGTTTCCTTAAATATCTATACATGTCTGATTAAGCTAATACAATTTCTATGAAATCTATATACATAAATGAAAAATATATTCACGTAGTATATGAGATTCATAGAAGTTTCCTTAAATATGACATGTCATGGCATTATTAAAAAATGATCAATCCATCATATGAATTAGATGTCATAGAAACTATAAAAAAAGTTTTATATTGTATTTTTTTTGTTTCATGAATTCTTATTTATTCTTTAATATATTTTATCATAATACTTCAATTATGGATTCCACTCACATGCCATGTGACCCAACCCCTTTGACCTCCACATTCTCACCATCTCTCCCCAAATATGTTCATCATATATATAAATACTCTCTCTCTCTCTCTTCTCTCAATCTGAAACCCTAAAAACATTCTCTCACCAACTCCTAAATATTTTCAATCCAAAACTCTAACCCCTCACCATATCTAAATCTTTCCCTCTTTCATGATATAGATCCAATCAATCAATTAAGGAATAAAGAGAAAAATAAAAAAACAACAAGATAAGAGATTAGAGAGCATACGAGAGGAGATCCGATGGTGGGCTACGGGATGGAGATCCGGCAGTGGATAATTGGCCCGTGGACGGCAGAGATTGGAGGTGGGGATGACGGGGACGGCGCCGATGGTGCCGGTGGGGACGGTTGGGGACGGATCCGGTGGGAACGGAATCGGTGGGGATGGTTGGAGACGGAGACGGAGACGGTGGGGACGGCGCCGGTGGGGTCTCGTGCATTTTAGGTGCGGATGGTGCCGGTGGGGTTTCGTTCGATTTGGTGTGGACGGTGGGGTTGCGGGGTTTTTTTTATTTATTAACAATGGTTGAAGTGGGTTTTTAATTGGGGATGATGTTTTGGTAGGGGCTAACCGTGATCTTTTGGGGATGGTATTTTGATTAAACCGTGATCTATTATATGAGGATGGTTTTTTAGTGGGTATTAGGGTTTTGTGATTGTATTTTGGTGGGTAGTTAAGGAATTAACTTAAAATTATTTGATCTCGGTATATTTTAAACCGTAATCTTATGATGATTTTTATCACAGATCATAGAAACCGTGATCAATTATTAATGTAAAAAAATAAATTATGAAAATGAAATTCAGAAAACCGTGATTAAATGTCCTATTTTAGGTGTTTAAAAATTTTTAAAAATAATTTATTCGATCACAGAATTATATAAACCGTGATATTTTACTTCTTTAGAATTATAAACATAATTTTTAATCACGCTATGAATATCACCGTGATCGTAGATTACACAAATCGTGATCAAATGTGGTTATTTGATCACGGTCTACTAAAACCGTGATAATAAAGTAGATTTGATCACGCTTTTTAGTATAACCGTGATCTAATGTTAATATTAAAAAACTTAAAATTGATTTTATGGGGTCAACAATCACGGTTTAGCGCAAACCGTTATCTTTAGTAGCTTTTATCACAGTTTAACGCTAACCGTGATCTTTAGTACCGTGATAGTATATGACTCAATTTTTTTTTTCATTTTTTCATCATGAAAAAAATATACTGATATATTTCAGTAAATACTTTATTTCATGTAACAACATGCATTTTAAAGGGTGAATGTATGATTTTAAAAAAAAAGGAATGGACTGCAATTGGGGCTGTAATGGGGGCTGCGTGTATCTTTTTCCGTATGAAAAATGATATGACAACACCATGTGCATCCCCATCCGCAGCCCTCACCGACTTTTTTTATTATTAAGTAATTCACCCATTGAAATATATAATGTTATAAAAAGTGAAATATATTGAAATAAACTAGTCAATTTTTTCTTTGAAAAATTGAAAAAAAAAGTATACATTGAGTTAGTGTAGTATATATTGTAATGCGCAGTATATACTGCATTATCACAGTTATAGACAGTTGGGAGATCATTTTTGGGCTGCAGACGAGGCTACAAAATGAATTGAGATTGCGTTTGGATGTGATATTAAAATGCTGAGATTCTTATAATCTTGTATTTCAAATTTAGCTTTTAAAAAGTATTATTTTATTAGCTTTCTAGTCGCAAGATTTTTTTGCTTAAAAATGATGGATTATGGCTTGAAAAATTAAATGTTGAAAACGTGTTTGGATCCGCGTTTGACAATTTCTAGCTTTTCAAAAGCAAAATATACCTAAACATATATCCAAACGGGCCTGAGTGTAACAGTGTTTTTGTTGCATATAAGGACTTGAGCGTTATTACACAATAGTTCATTTTTCATCCCCATTGTCAATCTCATATATCTGGTTAGATTATTGTGGTCACATTAACGAGATATATATACCTAGTTCAATTTTGTTTGACAATTAATATAAATTAGTCTATATTGTATATACTTTAATTTTTCATAAAAATACATATATCATTAACAGTATATTATTTATAAAAAAATCAAAATGAATTTAGACTGGAAATAGGGTTGGATAAGGAATTGGATGTAACATTTTCTATAAAGATCTCACGTAAGGATCTTATGTAATGATGAGATGAAGGGTAATGCTAAGCTAAGTTTCACTGATAGCTTCTAATAGTCTGGATAAATCAAATCCTACTTGATCCAAACAAATTGTTTTCAAGTTTGGATCAATTATTTTTTTGTTTGGTTTGGGTATGGATCAAAAAATTAACAAACTAATCTAATTTGGTTTGAGTTTGATTTCATTTTAAAAAATTGAATTAATCGAATCGAATCAAATTAAATTTAAGTTCATGTATATATAATTAATATTCATATTTTTATATTATAATATTCATATTTTTAGATATAAAATATTGTTGTATTATACCACGAAAAAGGAACCACTAATCTACGCCATTAATCATTTTTTGTTCAATTCAGTTTGGTCCTAGACAATCAAAGAATTTTATCATTTTAGCAAATCGATTCTATTTCAGTTCAGTTTGGTTTTCAGGTGAGATATGATTATAATTTGTTCAGTTCATGTGCATGCACTCTCTTGTTTCCGTGACATGATTGACATGTGTATCTATGAGTTGTGAACGAGATTAGATCATCGATGTTGCTCGTTGCTAGTCCTGTTGTATTTTGATTTCAATAAAATGCCTACTCCTTTGGCCCTGTCTGTGGCCCATGTGGCCAATTTAGTAGTTGTACTAGTTCACTTTGGAACTCTATAATTCCTTGATGGTTTATAAAAAAAAAAAAAAAAATTTCTACTCCTTTGAGCATGTAGTTTGAATTTTATGTTCTTAGCTCTGACACCATAGTGATATTGATTAAATAAATTGTGTGTCTATAATTATCCAACATTGGAATGAACTAGGGATCATAGATTTTATGTTGTTAATCATGCTTTAAAATTTTTGAACATTATATACATATACTATGATTGCATTTGGAAACAGGTTTGAAACAACTTTTAGTATTGTACACAATTTTTAGGATGTAATCATGATGGTTGTTTTTTAATAATCAGGGAATCACATTTTCTGTTGATAACATAAGCTACTTTTGTTGGAATAAACACAGTTTCAAGGCATTTTTGTTATAATCATGAAGGCAACTTTTCAAATAAGTGAGTTTGTTTGGTAACCACTGCGTGGGGGCGGGGTTCATGTCCTTGGTCGTCGGGGGGGGGGGGGGGGGGGCTAATTGTTCAGATGTAGTGTGCATGTTTTGATTTGGTTTGACACTAGTTTAGATTTTTTATCTTCTCGGAGTGTCATTCCTTATTTTTTGTTTTTGCTTTGGCGCTTTATATTTCCTTTTGGGTTGTTCTCTCTTAGCAATACGAGGGCGTAAGCCTACTATTTCGTTAAAAAAAATTTAAATGGGTTTTTTTGATAACTTATTTGAGACTTTTAACTTTTAAAGAAACAACAACCTAAAACAGATTGTCAAACGGGGCCTAAATTATGAATGATAAATAAAACCCCGTATTTAGATATTTGATTCAAGAATTTGTAAAGTAGTGCATCATGTCCCTAGCCTAGATGTGGGCCATGGACTTGTTGGAGTGCTATATAAGCATAAGAAAAATGTTAGATTTAATCATTTTTACCAATCAAAACTCATGTTACACATGTTTTTATTTTTTAAAATAGTAAAAAATGCGTTTAAATGATGTTTTTTTACCAATTCTCATAGAAAAGATGAAGGGTTTTTTATTTTTAAGTTCTCATAAACCATAAGATTTAGTGATCGATCCCTCACTTCTTAGTATTTTGATTTTAGTCCCCATATTCATAGGATGTGTTCTTTTTTAGTCCCTCTCAGGGACTAAAAATAAAATAAACTAATTTAGGCATAGCTCCCTCTAAGGGACTAAAAAGGAACACATCCTATGAATCTGGGGACTAAAAGCAAAATACCAAGAAGTGAGGGATCAATCACTAAATCCTATGGTTTATGGGGACTTAAAAATAAAAAAACCCAAAGATGAATCTACCCTCATTATCCTCATAAAGCATGCCATTTTTTTTTGGGGGGGGGGGGGGGGGGGGAGGGGACTAATACCACCACATAAAGATATTCAACCGACCCCCTTAACTAACCCAACCCCTCTTTATATATGTCCCACTGTTGAGATCACAACCTCACCCCCTCATATTTTCTCATCCCCTCTCTCCATCGATGTCGATTTTTCTCATCCCGTCGGCGTCCGTTCTCTCCCTGGTGGTGCCTCATCTCCCGGTGGCACCACTTCGGTTCCACATCACGATCATTGCTTTCGGTGTCTACCATTCTGACACTCCAAATGGATAGAAGAAGGTTATGTCTCTTTTTTTTCTTCTATTTTTGTGTTTTTACATATTATATTATATGTTTAGATCACATTTGTGCTAGATTTGCTTGTACAAATTCTATATAAGAAATCCTAGATTTTTTGTTTGAAGCATAACCCTATTTTTAGGGTTGTTGGTGAAATGCTTGATTGAAAATTGTTTGTTGTAAGTGATTTTATGTGTATAGAAATGTTTATTTAATTTTTTATGCGTATGAAAATGTGTATGGAAGTAATTTTATTTTTATGAAAATGTGTATGAAAATGAAGCATAACCCTACAATTTTTTTTTGAAGCATAACCCTGTTTTATGTGAATGAAAGAGATTTGATGGGATAAGAAAATGTTTATTTCATTTTTTTTTCTATTTAGAGAAATCTAAGGCAGAGAAGTAATTAAGGTCTAGTTTCACAATTCTATGACAAATCAAGTAGTAATTTGTGCCCTAGCAATTATCAACTCTCATCACACATAATGACCTTTTCTCAGTCTTAGTGTGAATGTTGTGTTGTTATCTAATAGTTGTTTTGCCTAATTCTTAGTTTTAGGTTAATTTTTGACATAAATGTGGAATGTCCAATAAATGATATTCACTAGTTACATTTGAAGTACTTCAACAGTTTATGGTGCTTGGTTGTGTATTATGTTCAACAAGCCACTTTACATGGATTTTTTTTGGATTTGATGAGCTCCATATGCATGAGTACTAACGATTTTTTTCGATGCAGTATGGATCCGAGGGTTCATGTTCGACTTACAAGTTGCAATTGGAAGAGTAAATCAAAATTTGCACCTTCAAGTTCTCAAAATGTTGTTGAGGACCCACAAGAAGAGGAAATGATGGTGGAAGATGTTGAGGAAGATTTAGAGATCGATGAGGCTAGCTGAGCACTAATTACATTCATGTATCAAATGGGCCAATCGTATTTTTTTTATATTTTGACTTTCTTATGTGGTTGTTATTTGAAGTTTCTGGAACCATATTATTCGAACAACTAAATCAAATACTGTATGCAATTGTTTTGGATATGATGGCTACCAGATTCAAACTTAGAAAATTATGAGTTTATGAATTTTAAATGTTACCTACTATCAAAAGCTGCTCAATGTTGAACATTCCCATCCAATTCAGGTGATCATAGCCACTAGTCATTTATCTGATTTAGCAGGGGAAACTTTGTGTGCACCTATCTCTCATAAGGAAATTGAAGATGTCATTCTTTCAATGAAGCCACTCAGCAGCCCGAGCCCCGATGGATTTCCTGCCAGATTTTTTCAATATTTTTGGCAATTAGTTAAGATGGATTTCTTGGAGGCTGTCTCTTCTTTTTTTCAATATGGGCATTTGTTAAGGCAAATTAATCATTCCTTTATCTCATTGATTCCTAAATCCAAGCATGCAGACATTTTTGACAACTTTCGCCCTATTTCTCTTTGCAACGTAGTCTTCAAGACTATCACCAAGATCATGGCAGTTCGGTTACAAACAGCACTTCCATCTCTTATCAGTGGGAACCAATCTGCGTTTGTCAAAGGGCCAAGCTTGTCTTGCTCATGAACTGACGAGGTACTTAAATGTTCCCTCAGTCAAGGGCCAAGCTTGTCTTAAAGTGGACCTTCGTAAAGCTTTTGATATCGTTCGTTGGGACTACCTAGCGGCTGTTCTTCGAGGTATGAACTCCCTCAACATTGGATAAATCTAGTTCTTGAATGCATCCAAACGACTATCTTGTCAATGGTAGTCCAACCGGTTTCTTTGGTGCAAAGTGTGGCCTTCGGCAAGGGGATCCTTTGTCCCCTCTTCTCTTTGTTGTTGTGATGCAGGCACTATCTAACAAAATCAAGGATGTTGTTCAATCGGGCAAAGTGGGACACTACCTGAGATCAGATCTAAATATCACGCATTTGAGTTTTGCGGATGACATCATTATCTTTATGGATGGCACGATCTCCTCTGCATACGAATTGAAAGAGCTTTTACATAGTTTTTCCATGGAATCAGGTCTAAAACTAAATGCCCAAAAGAGCCAGCTTTTCTGTTCTTCTGAAGCTAGTGATCTTTCGCCTATCTTGGGTATCAACCTTTGTACCCTCCCAGTGAAACACCTTGGCTTACCTCTGATATCTTGCTCCCTCACTCATCAAATGTGCAGTCCATTGATTGATAAAGTAAGAAAGCAAATGCAGTCCTGGACTAGCCTACTTTTATCTAAAGTAGGTAGGTTGGAGCTCATCATATCGGTTCTCCAAAGCTATAGTTACTATTGGACAACGGGATTCTCCTTGCCGAAAAAAACCATAAGAACTCTAGAAAAGTTATTCAGGAAGTTTATATGGGCGGGCAATGAAGGCAAATCAAAACAGCATGCTGTTAATTGGGACATTGTTTGTCTTCCAAAAGAGGAAGGTGGCTTAGGATTAAGGCGATTGGGAGAGTGGAATGATGCGGCAATGGGAGTTCGATTCTGGGAAATTGCTTCCAACCAGCCTTCTCTTTGGGCTACTTGGATCAGGAGGAAATATCTAAAGAAAAAAAATGTCTGGATTGCTTTCCCAAGCACTACGGGCACACTTGTCTGGAAATGCATTTTAAAAGCTGGGGAATGGAGTCGTGTGAAAACCACTACAAGAGCAGTAGGTTATGGTGACAGTTTATAACCATCATCATAAGATAAAAAACGTTTCTAATTCATTTGGTAGCGTTTATATATACGCTCTTATATGTGGTGTCTTATTATGTATATAGTGACATTTTGACATATATACGATAACGGTTAAAAACCGTCATTATACACATCGTATTGTGATAGTTTTAACCATCACTATAAGTGTATATAAGTTTGAAAAACTGAAAGATACGGTGACAGTTGAAAACCGTAGCATATGAGGAACACAACAGCGATAGTTTTAACCGTCGCTAAATATTGATAATCAATTAAAATTATACCTACAACATAAATTACATTCATTTCCTAAAATAGATATTTGTTCAAAAAATATAAAATTCTAAATAGCATTAAATAACATTCCAAATATCATATAAAATATAATATTTGAGATGGTGTAACCCCACTTCCCATTCCTCGAACCCTCCCGTAGTGTTCCTTTCCGAGTACTTCACCAAGAACATCCATGCCATTAACCTCTCCATCATTCCCTTCTTTCATTCTAATAATGCACTCATCAATGGCAGTCTGGAAAAAAAAGAAGCAGCTAACATTAATGATTTATAATGTGAAATCTGACCTAACAACAACATATTGGTTTGGCATATCAACACCCGACATACCAACATATTGGTCTGTCTGTCTCATAGTAACTGATGCACCATTAAAGTCTCTTCATGTAGATACTTGGCAATTTCTATGGTATGTCTAATCACAAACTTCACTTATTCAAATGATTTTCTTTGGTGATATGTGATCCTGAGAAGAAACCAAGTTTTATTTAAGAAAAACAGGTCTACATAAATAGTGTCTCAACTGTTTTTATCTATGTTTCTTTTCTATATAATGAATTCAAACCATGTGGGTTGTGGATGCTCATCTTCTGACTTTATACATCATTACATTTGCACTCTCAAAGTCCTACTGTTCTAGGATCTCAACACAGCACCTACATATATGACATAATTAAGAGTCTGTACCACTAAAACAATTATTTTGGTCCCCTCATTTATGTTTCAATTGTCTGTGGACAGCAAGCACTGGGTTATATTATGGGTGATCAGTAATATTGAGCAAAGGCAAGCTTAAATGTGTGGGCTCCAAAGGTTATCACCCCTTCTGATTTCAGCCTCTAACAGATTTGGGTCATCTCTGGCTCCTTTGGCAATGATCTCAACACCATTGAAGCCATGAGTAAACCAATGAATGAATTTTCAATCTAAATATGCATAACTTGCAATTCAATCTCAAAGTACAGCTTCAAATGATAAACAAATTTGAAATGAGAGCCCTGAATAATTTTAAATATCAATAAAATAAAATAAAATATAACATATACGAATACAAGCATATAACACTTTTAATAGTATATGTGATTGATTACCTGAATCCTGAATAGATGGATCAATCTCTCGCGTGTCCATATCCACGGGGAAACGATAAGACGATACCTATAACTTAAAAACATAAAAAGATTGCATAAAATATTATTTCAATTGAAAAATAATTCATATCCATGAGGACTCCACCGTCTTCAAGAACAGGAGGGGGTTTTTGCTGAGGATGATCTGTTTTCTTTACACTGTTTTTTTTTTTTTTTACTATTTTTTGGTAGATTAGAAAGGGGATGGATTCAAAAGCATATATTCAAACTCATAAGAACACTAAAAGAACAAGCCTTTGTTCCAAGTTCCACTCTACTTTAGAATTTCTTGAGGACTTCCTCTTCAATCAAACAGGAGTCAGTGTATATATGCAAAACAAGCACCAGTTTAGTGATCCTAAATGAGCCAGCAACAGCCTCTTCTTCTTCTTCTACTACTACTACTACTACTATTACTCTATCATCACATTTACTTCTGGTGAGAATGGTAGATAAGATTCAACCAGATATATAAAAGAATATTACCAGATATGAGAAGATACTACTACTAATACTTTTTTAATCTTACCAGATATTAACAGCTTTCTACTACTAATACTTTTTTTAATGAATTCAGGGACTGTTGATGTAGATAAATATAGTTATACAAACTTACCAGATATGAGAAGACCCGCTTTGATCAGTATCTGCATCCATGAAGCGGATATAACAGCCTAGCAGAATATGTGCCAATAACTCCAAATTCCAAATAAAAGTTTGGAATGACATTACTTCTTCATAATAAGCCATCAATAAATTAATATTTCAATATTTTTTGCTCCACATTCTAAAGAAATGTACAAAGAACCTCAATTACTCGCTTACTTTTCCTGTTTTTTTTTAAAATCTTTCTAGTTTAAGTGGACTGGATGGACAATCACAAGTATTGCATCCTCTTCAATCTTCATCAACTCATTCATAGCACAAGTACACAGAAGAAATTGATTGGGGGGAAGGGATATTAAAATCACAGCACAAGTGTTACATCCTCTTTCATCATTGGCATTTCAGCTATTGAAGAGGGAGTAAACATCAGGAAGCAAATAGAGATTCCTTCTCATACAATTTGAAAAGTGAATCCTCAATAGCAAAATGCCAATGATGAAAGGATGATTTACAGCAATAAAAAATTTCACATTGAATTATCGAATATAAGCATACTTTAAACCAAGTTATAGCAAATATAATAAATAGAATTCAAATCAAAGTTTGACTGTGTAGTGACTAGAGAAGCATAACACATGAACAAATTTATTTACAAATTACTAGCAAAACATAAAACATGAACAATAATTTGGGTCAAACATGGAAACAGGGTAAATAAAAAGGGTAAGAGAATATCAATTATACCCAAAAATGCTGAAATCAGTGACTAAACAAAATATCCCCCAAAATATGGAACAAATAGGCATCAAGAATTAAAAGAACAAATGAAGAACCATAAAAAACATGAGCAACATTGAATTACTTATCAATCAGAACTGGAGACGAGCTTTACCTCGGAATTCACGCCGATCAATTGATTCGATGGAGGAACTCTGCATTTGAGACAGCGGAGAGGCTGAGGTCCTCGTCATCGATCCACTCGGGGAGGTTGAGATCTAACAAATTCTCAACGGCGGCGATGGCGTGGTTGCTAGGGTTGTGGAGGCCGATCAATTGATTCGATGGAGGAACTCTGCATCTGAGACGGCGGAGAGGCTGAGGTCCTCATCATCGATCCGCGCGGGGAGGTTGAGATCTAACAAATTCTCAACGATGGCGATGGAGTGGTTGCTAGGGTTGTGGAGGCCGATCAATTGATTTGATGGAGGAATTCTGCATCTGAGACGACGGAGAGCTGAGGTCCTCGTCGTCGATCCGCTCGGGGAGGTTGAGATCTAACAGATTCTCAACGGCGGCGATGGCGTGGTTGCTAGGGTTGTGGAGGCCGATCAATTGATTCGATGGAGGAACTCTGCATCTGAGACGGCGGAGAGGCTGAGGTCCTCGTCGTCGATCCGCGCGGCGATGGCATGGTTGCTAGGGTTGTGGAGGAGATGAAGAGATTGCCACCGGAGGAGATGGTCGACGCAGGTGTTGGTCACCGGTGCAGGTGGTTGACGCCCGGTGGAGAAGGTCGCGCCAAACTAGAAATTAAGGTCGCGCATTTTTTTTTCGATGATGAAAATGGTTTTGACAGGTTTTTCTTCAAATGGTGGACGGTGGAGAAGTTTTATTTTCGATAATGAAAATGAAATAGATGGGAATGGCTTTCTTTTTCGGGGAATTCAGTTCGCACGTTTTGAATGTACGTTGTAGATGAAAAATTGATTGATGCTTTTAGGAACGGTTATTAAAAAAAATAAAATTCTTTAAACTAAGGCATCGTTTATTGAATTGTTACCTAAAGTATTATATATATAACGATTTTTTTAGTCAACCGTCACTGAATAAATGTCACTGTATCACATTTTTCTTGTAGTGAACCAAGTATATTATCTTTCAAGGGAACTCCATTAACCTTTGGAATGATCCATGGCTAAATGGACATGGCTTGAAGCATCATTTTCATGGGCAAACTCTAGGGCTACAACTCGGGCGGGTTGGGTTCGGGTTGACCCCAACCCGAACCCAACCCGAACAAACTACTCAACCCTAACCCGACCCAACCCGATTTTCAACCCGAATTGGACCAACCCGAACCCAACCCGAAATTAAAAAAACCAACCCGACTCCAACTCGATTTTCAACCCGAATTGGACCAATTCGACCCAACCCGAATTTCTAACATGATGTGTAAATTAAATAAATCAACCCCACCCAACCCATAAGATTAGCTAGGTTTACCTAAAATTTGGACTACCCATATTATAAGCTACAGAATGAACGGCCATGATTTTTTTTTAACTATTAATTTACGGGTTCGGGTTGGGTCGGGTTGGGTCGGAGGCCAACCCGAACCCAACCCGATTTGTGAGTCAACCCGAACCCGAACCCGAACCCGAACCCGATTTGATCAATCCAACCTATGTAAAAATCGGGTTCAACCCGACCCAAGTTGCAGCCCTAGCAAACTCTATTGTACTGGGGGCCTCCAAATGTCGCTACGGTGAATAAGTTTATTGTGGATGGAAAATGGAGAAAGCCACATAGATGGCCCACTGAGTTTGATCGCTTGTGGGAGACCATTTTGGAAATTGATATAGGCGGGGCTGGCCCAGACATCCTTATCTGGACTGGTGCTAAGTTAGGGGTGATTAACTATAACACTGCTTGGCATCATGTCCGTTCACATCGTCCTTCACTAGACTGGACCAAGGCCATCTGGAATCCCATCCAGCCACCAAGGAGGAGCTTCCTTTGTTGGCAAGCGGGTCTAAATAGATTGCAACCCTTCAGAGGCTGAAAAATCACCAACTAGTGCATGATGATAGGTGTCTTCTTTGTTCCTATGGGGCAGAGGATGTGACACATTTGTTCCTCCACTGCAGCTTTTCAGCCTTTGTTTGGGCTGCTATTCTGAAATCTCTTGGACTATCTCGTGTGAGGCAACTCTCTCTTCTCAACCAGTTCAGTTGGTTTTCTTCCATTGACAAATCTATTACGGAGAAAAAGGTAATGCAATTTCTCCTCACCCAAATCATGTGGAGTTTATGCTTAGAAAGAAACGCACGACTGTTCAGGCACCAAAAATCCCAAGACTATTCTAGTCCGTTGAATCCTTACAGTTACCTCCAATGTATTTAAAGAGATGTACTTTGAGGACAGCTTTTCTCCATTGTCCAAGGCGATGTGCAAGGTATTTGGCCTCAACATTGTAGAAAAACAAAGTACAACTAAGGAGGTTGTATGGCAGCCACCACAAGAGGGATGGATAAAAATTAACTCGGATGGTTCAAAGGCTGCTAACAGATTTGCTTATGGAGCACTCATCCGTGATCATAGAGGGGATTGCCTACAAGCCCTCACCGCTAGAGTTCGAGCTGCTTCTATTAATATTCTTGAGTTTAAAGGACTTGTGGAGGGGCTTTCTTTATGCTCTTCCTTGATTACTCCACGCATTTGGCTTGAGACGGACTCCACCACGGTTGTTGCATGGATTCAAGGTAAGGGGCACATCCCTTGGACAACTTTTCGTGACCTCCGAAGATTCCATTGTCTCACCAGCTCACTTTGTGAATGGAAAGTCTCCCACACATATAGGGAAGGTAACAAGGCAGCAGACCTACTTGCGGCACACCAATCTCTAATATGAACCTCCCCTTTTTTGGAAAGAGCTTCAACTTGTTCTAAAGGAGGACAAAGAAGGCAAAGTACAATTACGAACTCAGTAGTCACTGTTGACAGTTTTTGAATCTCCTCCTTTTCATTTTGGTGCACCTATCTAATTGTACAGCAGAGTGATTGGAAGTTTAATTACCCAACACTTTTGCTCTCATGGTTTATTTTTTGTGACATACAGTGTGATGTACATTCATGTAAATTCTGATTTCAAATAGCAATACAAACTTTTACCAAGCAAAAAAAAAAAAAAAAAAAAAATTAAATGTTACCATGGCTATTAGGTTGTGAGTGATTCCTTGGCTGAGGAATTCATTAATGTGTAATGTTTTCGAATCTTATTCAAAGTTAGTAAATGTAGTGTTTTTATTTGAAAACATATAAATTTAGTATCAATGAGTTTGAAATGTACTGGTTGAATGGGTAGGTTTTGAGCAATTGTTGGCACATGCCTGAATCAACTAATAGTTTTCCTTGTCTGCTTGGTTCGATACTAGTAATGTCGACAATATTAGATTATGTCGACAGTTGGATTGTCGAATCAAGCAGAATCAAGATAGTAGGTCCAGTACATACATCGACAGTAGTAATGTCGACAATATCAACATCTGTCGACATTTAGATTCTCGAATGAAGTAGAACAAAGACAATATGTCCTATACATTCATCAATAGTAGTAGTGTCGATAATATCAACTTCTGTCGACATTGAGATTGTCGAGCCAAGAAAAAACAAGGCAGTAGGTCTAGTACATACATCGACAGTATTAATGTCGACAATATCAACGTCTGTCGACATCTTAATTGTCGGTTCAATAAGTGTGGTGGGTTAGATTTGCATGGGGTGGGTTGTGAAGGGGTGGGTTTGGTTACATTCAGAAACTAATCATAATATATATTATAATAATATTTAAAGTGGGGTGGGGTGAATATGTTATGGGGTGGTATTAGCCCCCCCCCCCTATTTTTCTTTCCTCTCTATGCTAATAACCCAACTCCCCATCTCCTTTTCCTCTTTTTCATCTCCATTCAAGCAACAAGTTCTCTCTCCTTCTAACAATGTCACATTCAAATGCCTTATCTCGTATCACATACCCCCATTTGGATACGGAATAAGTCATGGAATAACCTGTAATAAAGTAGAATAAGTAATTTTTGGTGTTTGGATACAGTGAACACCTTGGGATAACCTATGCTAGGGTATAGAGTGGTACATGGATTTCAGTCAACCCTTGGAATTAAAGTTATTCTAAGTTATTCCACCCAAATAATATGTGGGTCTACTGTCAAATCAACTAGCATCACCTTTTATAAATCACATTTCAAATCAACTATCATCATTTTATCAGCTTTTATAAATTATTATACACACTTTATTCACATTTTATCCAAACAACAACAATCTTATTATTATTTTTTTTTAAAAAAATAACTCTAACATAACTAAACACAAATAATTTATTTCACTGCTATACCCACTTATACTGGTATAACTGTATACACCAAAATAAGTCTTATTTTATATCAAACATGGGCTTAATAAGCTGTTTTTTTAGATGCAATTTCATAGGAGTGGTTGACAAAAAACAAAACAAAAAAAAAATACATCAGACATACTCTTTTCTTCAAACATCATCAACAGAACGATAGTTGGATTTGAAGAACCATCGAATCTTTGGATTTAAAGAACCATCGAATCTTTTTAAAAAATTTGGTGCAAAATAATTCATCCAAATAATTGAAAACCATCTATTCTTATGTCTTTCACAAATCAAAATCAATTGAAATAAACCAATTTAAATAGTAGAGATTTATTCATATGTTTATTCCTTTGTGTTTCACTCCCCTTCCCTTTTTGTATCTATACTAGAAATTAGTCTTTTAAGCACTGTGTGAACCTTTTTTACATAGATAAAACAGTGGATTTGACCCCTTTTTATTGTTAACTATTGAATCATGGATGTACATCTCAGGGTCTTTATTTTGTATTTATTTATTTATATTGTTACTTCTTGTTGTTTCATTGATGTTGTTTGTTGTTAATTGTTGAAAAACAACAACAAATTGTTGAGATTTTTTTTATAATATTTCCAATTGGTTCTGTTAGTGAGAGGAACCGACATGAGGTCTATGACAATGGAGTGGGCAATGACAAAGCTTATGCGAAATCTAGACTAATTTTGGTGTACAATGTTTTGAAAGAAGTCAAATTTATTTTTCCTATGTCATGATTGTTATAATTGAACTTATAATTTTCAACTTGTTTCTTGGACAATTATTGTCGAATGCAGAAATGGCATTTGTGTAGTGCAAACAAAACGAAAAAAACACCAAATTCTATACAAAATCAATGCTGCTCTAGGAAATGAGCAGAACAATAATTCCCAATGGCACCATTGAGGATAAAATCTTGTTATACCAATTTTACAAGATCAAATCTTGCAAAATGAGGATCACACACACGTTCAATATGCAACGACTCTATCTTTCAAAGCGAGTTATTTTGTAGCTTGATATGTTTGTAGATTTTCTTGGAAAAAAAATCAAGCGTACGAATATTAAATGATTGGCAATGACTCTTTATAACTTTTTTGGTAACGTGACATCCACGCAAATCGTCTTTGGAAACTCAAAATGGAAACGCGCAGTGTGTTTGTTATCTATATAACAAGGATGAATTCTCTTCTACCATGTACTCAAACGCGACAAACAAGTAGACCTATAGTCTTCTTCTTCTTCTTTTGAATAATTTGTCATGAATGTGTGTGTTCTCTCCATGTGAGAGAACGAGGAGAAGGCTCAAGCTCCAATTCATCGAAAATAAAAGGGCAAGGAAGCAGACTTACGGGAAGAGGACAAACGGATTGTTGAAGAAAGACAACGATCTTGGTGTACTATGTGATGTGAAGGTCTACTCCATTGTCCATAGCATTGATCACCCCAACGATCCTGTCATTTGGCCTTCTCCAGTTGAGGCACAGGCTTTGGTTGAGAAATTTGAAGCCTTACTCCTTCAAAAGAAACATGTTTGGGCACAAAGAATTCTTGAGCGGGAATATTGAGAAGCAGAAATGCAAACTCGAAAAGCAGAAGGGGAATCGAGAGGTGGAGTTGAATGTGCTTCTTCTCAAGATCTTGAACAATGAGTCTTTCGACGGGACATCCATAGATGATAATCTGAGGGACCTCAGCAGGAAGCTTCAGAAGAGGAAGGAGGAGATCGAGCGGCGGCTCAAGCTTCTCAGGGGGTCTACTTCAGTGGTGGCAGAGGCACCAAGGAGGCCAAGCTGAAGCTTTCACACCCGAATGAACTTCCACCTGAGGAGTAGAAGTGGAATAGTGTGTATTTTTGTTATGTTTTTCCTATTCTGTCAGTATTAATTTTTAGCTTGATGGAATCAGATTTCTTCTCTTAAAGTAGGTAACAAAGGTTTTGCTTAGTTTTTTATCACTATGTGCTTCGATATAAATCATTTTAGAGTAATTAATATAAAGTTGTATTTGGTTTTAATTACTCTTTTTGAAAACATTGAACCGTTTGCTTGCATGACGAGGTCATGCCGATGGCCCTCATTTTAGTTTCTCAGTGTTTTAATGCTCTATAGAAGATGATTTATATGTTTTATATAGAGTTTAATTTTCAGATGTAGGTGGACCAAAAAAAGCTTTTTTTAAGGCACCTCAAACTCAAACCGTGCTCACATTTAAGCATAACCTATCACCCTCATTAAATGATGTGGAACTAAACTCATGATACGAGACTCTTGGATCTCTTATGGGCAATGAGGATTCATGCAAATGGTGAATTAGGGTTTAATGAAAAATTTTGCTAGAAATTAAATAATTTAGATTTTTTAAAATTGTTTTGTTAGGCTAAATCGTTCTCATTAGGGCATAATCTTTTCTTTTCTTTTTTCCTTTTTGATAGTATATATACCACTGGGGCAATATAAAATGAAGCCTAGCACTTTCATGGCCACACTGACAATAGGTATTGCTGCAGTGATATAAAATTGGAGCCTGTTGTAGTACATTTTTAGAACAGGCCCTTGGTGATAATCATGAGAAAATTGTCAGTGTATGTGTGAAATGTTTCTCAAAATTACAACAGATGAAAATGCTAATGCTTGGAAATAGGAATTTGATACAATATAATGCTGGTAAATGTTGAATGAGGTTCATAATAGACCAATTACTCATTCATGGAATTATGCATTATTGCAAATATAACATTGTGAAAAAGCCTTCGTTTTATAAGAGGGCTAATGATCCTTGTGCATTTAGATAGAGAGAAGAATATATGGATTACGACATAATTCATAACAAAAGGAAATTATAACTATTCATATATCTCTTATGAATTGACTCCGTATTTTGTATGTTCCTTTAGTACTGATGATTCTATAAGTAAAACCAAAAATTGAAAATCCAATGATAGTGAATGGTAGATGTTGGAACTTATTGCCCTTAATATATGTTTTTAAGTCTTGATTTTCAATACTTAATTTACATTTCAAGTTTTACTTAATTTTAAATTTCGGGTTTAGTAGTGAATCTAGATGGATTTTATAAAACAATCATCTTTGTCAATCTGTGGGGGAACCAAGAATTCGTTGCTTCAAAAATAAAATTTTGTGCAACTATGATACCATGCCTATTCCTTATTGCTATGAAACCATTCTACATGAGATGTTATGGAAACAACAGATGAGAATTTGAACTTATTTTAAGGTTCTTATGGAAGAGAATACATTCAAACTAATTTGGGAGAACGAGATCCAATTTATGCTTTTCAGCTAGTAAGATATCAAAATCAATGATTTTTATTGTGAAAGAGAATAGATATTAAAGTGCACCAATGGATAACAAATCGGTGTTTCATTCAACTAGTTTCTAATCAAATTCTATCAATTAATACTAATTTGTGTATCATCTTTTAAAATGAGTCACATTTATTTTTGTGTTGACTTATCAAAATTTGTTGTGAAGTGTGATGACTTTATGATGGGTGATTAGAGTAACTAATGATTTCCAACTAGTTTCTTGAACTTTGCCAATATTACCATTGATGCTTCTTTTTTTTCGGATAACAATTCTTCCAGTAGATCATATCCTCTAAAAATGAGGATCCCTATCATTCAATGAGATTTATTTTGGGAGTAGATATCTGAGTAGATTTTCTTGAAAAAAAAAATCTGGTGTGCATCTATTTATAAATGACATGTCTCCAATGGCTCCCCCTCACAACAATTTTGGTACGGTGATATCCACACAAATTGTATGTGTTCGTGCTTTCAAAATGGAAACACAAGGTGTGGTTGTTATCCATATAAATAAAAAGGATGAATTCTCTTCTACTGTGTACTTGAACACGACGAGCAGGTATACCTCTATTAAACTTATATTCTTCTTCTTCTTTGAATAATATAATATGTCATGATCGATGTGTGGTATCGACATCTGACAGGAAGAGGAGGAAGCTCAAGCCCGAATTCATTGAAACAAAAACCCGTGAGGAAGTAGACTTATAGGAAAAGGAAAAATGGATTATCAAGAAAGCAAATGAGCTTAATGTGCAATGTGATGTGGAGGTGTGCACTGTCATCCACATTGCTGATCACCCCATCCGACCGGTCATATGGCCTTCACCAGCCAAGGCATAAGCTTTGATCGAGAAACAGAACAAAGTGAACATCTTAATGGGATATGCATAGATGATCTGAGGGACCTTGACAAAATGCCTGATAAGGAGGAGGTTGAAGAGTGGGTTAAGCTTCTCAAGGGGTCTACTTCTGGTATGAAGGGTGCAAATGGGTCGAATGAAGAGGAGGCTCAAACAACTTCAGTGGCGGCGGAGGCACTCAAGAAGGCCAAGTTTATGCCCCCCGCAGTAAAATGGATGGATGGTGTCTGTGTTTCTGTTCTTTTTTTTTTTTACTCTTCTGTCATGCTTAAAATGTTTGGCTTGATGGATTGAGGTTGTGTTCTCTCCTAAAGTGGATATATAGTAGTTGTGTATAGTTAGGATAATTATATTCTTCAATATAAATCATTTACAATTATTCATATGTATTTGGTTTGGATTACTCTTCTTGAAAGATTGAGCCATTCGTTCACATGAAGAAGTCAAGCGAATAATTCTCATTTTAGTTTTTTTTAGTGTTTTACTGCCCTATAGACCTTGATCTATATGTACTACAACTTTCAAGTCATTTTGTCTCTAGAGGAGGAAATAGAGCAGTTCACATGTCCTTAATGGCCGGGCTCTGGCACAAAAAGGAAAATCTTGAACTTCATCTACATTCAAACTATGTGGATGCTGTGGAAGGAAAGAAATTCAAAATTTTAAAGTCAGATTGATCATCTCTGCAACCAAATGCAAATTAGAGGCTGTTGAAAATTTTTAGAACACTTCAATAGTGACAGTCATGAGAAAACAAATATGCAAGTGCTAATGATTGCAGCATAGGAATTTTATGTAATGCTGTTCATAATAGACCAAGTGTTCATTCATCGAATTATGGGTTGCATTTATGACACTGCGGAAAAGCCTTAATTTTTTGAGAGGGACAATGATCCTTGTGTATGAATATAGAAAAGAATACATGGATCATGACATAATTCATAACAAAATAAAATTAAAACCACCCCTGTATCTTTTAACTCAATGCCAGGTTGCTCTCTAATATAACGTCCAAGGTTATCCCATCTATATCCATGGTGAGGCCACACGTCTGTTTGCTCCTGATAAATGTGTAGACAGGAGAAACAGTTATGCTCAATGACCATCTATGTATTATTGGAAAATCGAAGAGAATGTGATGATTGACCTTTTGCTCCTTGTTTTTTTGGCATTCTTGGGATCAAAGATTTCGAAATTAATGACATCGTCGTACAAATTATTTAGATTAACCCACGTGGGTGATTGATAGTTTAGCAATATCCAAATTCAAATCCTTCTAATTTGTAGGTGATTATGTGCATACAGGGTTTTTCCAACAAAAATTGTGTTTCTTGTCACCAAATATATATATATATATATATATATATATATATATAGGTAGCCAAAGACATTTGCAATGAAAAAAATTATGTTATAAAATTAAAGAAATGTAGAGCAACTCCAACACCATGCCAAGATATTACGCAGTGCATGAGAATTTGAAATTTATTTGTGTTACTATCGCAAGATATTACATCCAAGCTAATTCAGGCAAATCGGATCTCATTTGTGCTCTCCAACACATACTGGGATATTGAAATGAATGATTTATATATTTGAATGAATAGATATTGAAAGGACACTGCTGGAGAAGAATCTGGTTGTTTCATTCAATCAGTTTCTAATTACGCTGTGTGAATTGAGACTACATTAAGATCTTTTATGTGGAGAAGATATCATGACAAAAAAAAATCATGACTTTGATATAATCTTTCCAAAGATGTCACATTTATTTTCAATCTGACTTATCTGTTAATTAGGATTTGTTATGAAGTGATGATTGTTAAATGTATATACGTTAGGGTTAAGGGTAGATTAGTCATTTTCCCGTTTCCCTTTTTGTACTATAAATATTGATACAAACCCTAATAATATTTTTGATTCATTCTCTTCAATTTCTGATTCTAACATGGTATCAGAGCTTGAATCCAATTTTTTTCTTTGATTTTTTGTTGGCGTTAGTTTTCGTTTGCGAGATCATCGACGTTCCGTTGTGCCGCCGTCGTGCCGCTTCCGTGCTGCCCTGCTGCGCCACCCTGCATGCCCCGTGCGGCCCTGCCCGCGCGCCGTCCACGCCCTTGCCGCTGCCTCGCACCCAGATCCGAGCCCCCGCGCCGTCACTGCCGCTGCTGCTACTGCCCAGATCCGCGCCCCCGTACCGCTGCCGACGCGTCCCCGCGCCGCCGCTGCCCTCGCGCGTAGCCCCCGCGCCGCCGCCGCTGCCCTCGCGCGCTGCCTCCACGCCGCCGCCGCCGCCGCCGCCCCCGCGCGCCGCCCACGCACTGCCGCCGCTGCCCCCGCGCCGCCGCGCAATCGTCTCGGTCGCGAGATCGCGCCGCGCGAAGAATCCGCGCGAAATCCTGAAAAATCTGGGATTTTACGCGTCTGTCGTAGTCTGCCGAGTCAACTCGCCTGAGTCAACTCGCTGGTCAACTCGCCGGGTCAACTCGCTGGTCAACTCGCCGGGCCAACTCGCCCGCGCCAACTCGCCCGTCAACTCGCCCAGGTCAACTCGCCCGATCGTCGTCAATCTTTCGGTATTTTCTTTCTCCGGCCGCTACGGACTCATTCGGACTCCAAATATAGTCATATTGGTACTCATTTTGATCAGCTTTTCGTGATCTACGCATCTGTGACTGTTTTGGATCTATCAGATACTTTTTATTTTGATCTATTGCTGTGCAAGTACTATGGATTGCAGATATTGTCACTCCTTTGGTCATGTGACCCTCGATTGTCACAAGTTAGCTAGAAAACGTGCTCGAGATGCCGCTTTCTCCTTGTCAATCTAGTCATCTCCTCAATCTTCTCCTTGTGAGGATCAGATTTGTACATCAATTGCACCTCGCGCTGCTTCTGCTCAGTCACAGTTTACTACAGCTCAACTTATTACACATCTAAAGGGGTTACAAGACCAATATCAGCAGCTCTCTGTTATGTTACACTCATTGAGTGGTATAGATCTTTCTGGTTCTGTTCAGTCTGCTTCTACTCCCGTATCAGGTATGCCGATTACCTCATGGGTTCTTGATTCTGGGGCTTCCCATCATATGACATCGGATGCATCGATTCTTGTTAATCATACACCATCACATTCTTCTTCCTTTATTCGCACTGCTGATGGTTCTCCTATGTCTGTCTCGAGCTCTGGCATTCTCTCTGATCATTCTCATCGATTTAGTGTGCCAAATGTTTTGCATGTTCCTAAACTTTCCATGAGTTTATTTTCTGTCAGTCAGCTTGCAGACCTTGGTTATACGATCACATTTGATTCATCATCTTGTTCTGTTCAGGATCGACTTACTGGGAGATAGATTGGGACTGGACAACGACAGGGTAGACTCTATTACATGGATCAGCTTCATGTTCCTCAGCCTTCCGCTGCCTCCGTTCGGTTAGATACTAATTCTCCTTCCCTTTCTCCTTTCGATCTCTGGCATCGTCGTCTTGGCCATTTGTCTCAGCCTAGACTCCGATATCTTGTTAGCACCGGTGCCTTAGGATCATTTTCTCGTACGGATCTTCAACCATGCGTGGGGTGTAAATTGGGTAAGCCCGTGGCTCTCCCATTCCCTTCAAGTTTGCATATTTCCGAGTCTCCCTTTGATTTAGTACATTCTGATATTTGGGGTCCATCTCCTATTTTTTCAAAAGGGGGAAATCGATATTATGTTATTTTTGTCGATGACTATTCTCGTTTCACTTGGCTTTATCTTATGTCTAGTCGCTCGGATTTACTGCGTATTTATACTTCTTTTTCCACCATGGTTGAGACCCAATTTTCTCGTCGTATTAAGGTGCTACGCTCTGATTGTGGTGGTGAATATTGTTTTAAGTCTTTTAGTGCCTTTTTAGCATCCCAAGGCACTCTTCCTCAGTTCTCCACTCCTTATGCTCATCAACAGAATGGAGTTGCTGAGCGAAAACACCGTCACATTCTTGAGATGACTCGATCATTACTTCTTTCTGCATCGGTCCCTGTTGAGTTTTGGGGTGAGGCTGTTCTCACAAGTGTGTATCTCATTAATCGCACTCCATCATCCATTACTGGTGGTATCTCGCCATCTGAGCGACTTCACAATCAGCCTCCTGATTATACCCGTCTTCGTGTTTTTGGTTGCACATGTTTTGTTCTTCTTCCTCCCACTGAACGCACCAAACTTTCTCCTCGTTCTGCTATGTGTGTTTTTCTTGGATACAGTATTCAACATAAGGGTTACAAGTGTTATGATCCTATTGCACGACGTCTTCGCATTTCTTGTCATGTCACCTTTTGGGAGCATCATCCTTATTATGCTCTTCCGTCACCTCCGGCTCCACTTCCCCCGTCTACCGTTGATGACCTTATTTTTCTGGATTTCTCGACTCTTGAGTCCTCTCCATCGTCTGTCCCATCTGCATTCAGTCCTTCATCTATCTCATCTACGACATTGCCATCGTCTGTCCCACCAGCATCCACTCCATCACCTATCTCATCTACGACCTTGCCATCATTTGTCCCACCTGCATCTAGTCCCTCCTCTGTCCCCTCTACGACCTTGTCCTCCCCTCCTGCAGACGATTCATGTGAGCCAAGTTCCCCTGTTGTTGCTCCTACGCCTAATATTGTTCGACCAGCAGCCGACCCTGCACCAGCTCCTCGCCGCAATCCACCTCGTGATCGTCGTCCTCCACAAAGGCTAAGTCTAGTTGCCTCTGATTCTTTTTCTCCTAGTTTTCAGTGTTTTCTTTCAGCCGTTTCCACTCATTGGGAGCCCCAATCATATCGTGAGGCTGTCGGTATTCCAGAATGGGAAGGTGCCATGGCAGAGGAGCTCGGTGCATTACAACGCACTCATACGTGGGATATTGTACCACTACCTCCAGGGAAGACTTCTATCAGCTGTAAGTGGGTCTACAAGATCAAGACCACCTCTGATGGTTCGATTGAGCGTCACAAGGCTTGGTTGGTTGCCCGTGGTTTCACTCAGCAGCATGGTATTGATTATGATGAGACATTTGCCCCAGTCGTGAAGATGACGATTGTTCGTACGTTGATTTCTGTTCCTTCTATTCGTCAATGGCCTATTTATCAGCTTGATGTCAAGAACGCTTTTCTTCATGGTGATTTATCAGAGGAGGTTTATATGACTCCTCCTTCGGGTCTTCCTCATCCTTCTGGTCATGTATGTCATCTTCACCGCGCTCTTTATGGTCTCAAGCAGGCTCCTCGCGCTTGGTTCACTCGATTCACTGATACTATCTGTGCTGCTGGGTTTGTTCCGAGTTCCTCTGATCCTGCTTTATTTGTTCACACCTCTGGTCCTCATCGGACTATCCTGCTGCTTTATGTTGATGATATGATCATCACCGGCGATGATTCGTCTCATATACAGTCGGTCAAGCAACATCTTCAGCGTCAATTTGAGATGAAAGATCTTGGAAAACTTTGATATTTTCTAGGCTTGGAAGTTGCTTCTGCTCCGCGTGGTTATCTTCTCTCCCAACGCAAGTATACTGCTGACTTGATCGACCGTGCTTGTCTGACTGATGATCGCATCTCCCCCACTCCTATTGAGCTCCATGCTAAGTTCCGGCCTGACGATGGAGAACCCCTGTCTGATGTTACTCGTTATAGACAGCTTGTTGGAAGCCTCGTCTATCTCACTGTCACTCGTCCTGACATTGCTTATGCTGTGCATATTGTCAGTCAGTTCGTCGCTGCCCCTCGTACTGTTCATTATGCAGCAGTTCTTCGGATTATACGCTATCTACGTGGCACTATATCTCGTGCTCTGCTGTTTCCGTCTTCTTCTACTCTTGAACTTCGTGCTTATACTGATGCTGATTGGGCAGGAGATGTCACAGATCGAAAATCCACGACTGGTATATGTGTGTTTCTTGGTGACTCTCTTATATCTTGGAAGGCCAAGAAAGAAGACATTGTTTCTCGTTCGAGTGCTGAGGCCGAATATCGTGCTATGGCATCCGCTACTGCTGAGGTTGTTTGGCTTCGACACCTCCTCTCTGACATGGGCGTCATCCTCTCTGCATCTACTCCTCTATATTGTGATAACAAGAGCGCCATTCAGATTGCTAGCAATCCAGTCTTTCATGAACGTACGAAGCACATCGAGATCGATTGTCACTTCGTCCGTCATCACTTTCTTGCGGGCACAATCTCACTCCCATATATTTCTTCTTCTCTTTAGTTATCTAACTTTTTCACAAAGTCACATACACTTCAGCGGCATGGCTTCTTGTTGAGCAAACTCTCGGTGTATGATCCACCATGAGTTTGAGAGGGGGTTGTCGGTGTCGAAAAATCCGCGTGTGTGGGGGTTCTTCGGGGATTCGGGTCGGATGCGTGCCCTGGCGGGCTCGGTCGGATCGTCTTCTCGGAAGGGGTGAGGGTGTCGTTCTTGGTTGAGGCGCCCGACAGCGGCTCAAGAGGATTCAAGGGGGTTTGTGATCGCCACCTGCTTTTTCTCAAAACAGGAAAGGGTTTGGGTCAGATTTGATCGCCTACGTGGGGAGTTTGTGGGGTCTCCGCTCTGAGACACGGATATACCGTACACAGAGGTGAAAAACAGGTAATCCTATTATGCTTCCGGGGCTTGACTAAAGGAGTCTTGGGACAAAAGGAGTGCGGGTGGGGTGTAAGTGTGGGGCGGCTAGTGGGTTTGAGCCGTCTGGATTGGGGCGGCTAGGTAGGGTTAGCCGTCCAGGGTCTGGGGGAATTTGGGCAGGGCTTTGGTAGGAAAAGGGTGGGGTCTTGGGCAGAGGCTAAGCTAGGTTTAGCCTGGGTTTATGGAGGGTGGGATGAGAGGGTATTTTATGTAGGGAATAGGTGTTTCTCTCATAAAAGGGGCTCTCTCTCTCTCTCTCTCTTGGGATTTCTAGTGGGGGAAGGGTTTGAACAAGTGGGGATGGTGGATTGGTGGTGTTTTGTGGGTTTTGTTGATGTTGTGGATTATGTTGTAAGGCTTGGGACCTCCTCTATTTATAGTAAAAGAGAGGCAGGGGAATATCCAGGGGGTAATGGAGTGGGTGGCTTCGATTGGACCTCTCATTAATTCTCTGGTTCTTCTGTCAGAGACCAGGTGAAGGGCGGCTAGTGCTAACTAGCCACCCGGGATGGGGCGGCTACTTCCTGGTAGCCGCCCCTATCATGACCTGCCAAACGTCCCATCTCTGACAAGCGGTGGCTTGGGTCGGCTACTTGGTTTGATCCGGCCAAGAGAGGGCGGCTAAAGGTCATGACCCGCCGTAATGATCAGCATTTAATATTACTTTATGTCCCATCCAGGGGACTGGTCCAAAGTCGGCTAGGGGGCGGTTAGGGGGGCGGCTAGTGTAAACTAGCCGCCCAGTGAGGGGCGGCTAGTTAGGGCTAGCCGCCCATTTCCAGGGACTTAGGTTTTTTAGGGTTTTGGTTTTTAGGGTATGTTTAGGTTTAGGTCCGGGCTAGGGTTTGGTTTAGGGTTAGGGTTTGGGCTAGGGTTGGGGTTTTGGCTTAGGGTCAGGGTTTAGGTTTTGGTTTAGGTTTATGTCAAGGCTAGGGTTAGGGTTTCCGGTTTACCGAACCTTTGGTTCTCTATTGGTGTCCACTTGTGGGATATTTCCGTGTGTTACTTGAAGTATTTCTATCTCTCTGTACGGTCAAAATTGGGGTATCTACAATTGTCCCTCATCGGACGGAGTCTTTGCGCGGAGCGAGAAAGACTTTGACCGATGATAAGGAAAGAGACCCCTATTTTGGCCGGCCCGACCTTCAAGAAGTTATGCCAACACGAACAGTACTATTCGGGGAGTTGATTTTGACTGTCAGAGGCTAGGTCTTGACTTAGAATTTTAGCCTAAAGGATGATCCAGGTGGAAGGCGGGGAAAAGTAAATGGTGAGTGATCCAACCCGCGGTCGGGGTTCTTAGCTATCGTGCGCGGAGCAGCCCAGCGTCAGTTTCCTCGTGCCTACCGTTCCCGTGCTTGGGAAAACTCAGCAAGGGGGGGATATCGCCGACAGAAAGCAAGTAAAAGTTGATTTGGGTGAATTGGATCATCCGAAGGATAAGAACTCTGGAAAAGAACCAGAACTGAAGAAATTTGAATTTTGAATTTTGACTGGTACTGAAAGTGTGGTGAAACTTCGGGAAAGTCGTGTTTGATCAAGTAATGTCTGGAAATAAGCCAATACATGGCTGTTTGGTATGGAGAGCCTTGGTAGGGTTGAGAAGAGTTTGAAAAGGGGTTTTGAAGCAAAACAAAGAAACTGGGAGGGGCGGCTAGTTGTAACTAGCCGCCCGAGAGGGGGCGGCTACTCGCGGGTAGCCGCCCCTCGACTGGGTCCCTTATAACCGAAAAGACCCTCTCTCTCCCCATACGTTTTAAAAATGGTTTCTCTTCCCTCTTCTCTTCTTCCCTTCGGTTTCAAACTCAGAAACCCTGATTTCTTTGCCTTTCCTTCCTCTATTTTGACCTCAATCTCTCTCTTTCTCTTGATTTCGAAACCCTAGTTTGGGTTCTCCTTTTCCTTTATCAAACTGAGGAGATGACGAGGTCGAAAGCGATTGCTTCGAGGGGGAAACGACCACGGGTGGCTCGTGGGGAGCGTAGCCCTAGCTCTTCATCATCGGAGAGCGATAGGCCGGAGGTCGAGGCCGTGGGGGAGGGTATGGGTACGACGGAGGTGCCGCCGGTGGATATTGGCGTGTGTGAGGTTGGGGATTTGTCTTCGGGGGCTGTCCCGGAGGTAGGGGGGAGTGTGATAGGCTATACACGCAAGAGGAGGCGTGGGGATCGACCGGTGGTGGCCGAGGAGGTGGTTCCGGGGGTTGGAGGATCGATTGAGGGTGCAACCGAGGGGGTAGGGGTCGAGGGAGTTAGCGAGGAGGTTAGGGCGTCGTTGGATGCCCTCATCGGGATGTTGGATAGGGGGGCCACAGAGGCCAGGGCTGAGGAGGAGGAGAGTAGAGCTATGGGGGCCTTTGCGGAGTTTATCTCCGGCGTGGGGAGGGTGGAGGGGATAGGAGAGGCTAGGGACGGGGCCGGGGAGGCCGAGGGTATGGGTACTGGGGCCGCCGAGGCCGGTGTGGGTGTTGGGGCTGAGGCCGAGGAGGCCGTGTTCGAGGAGGATGAGGAGGAGGATGATGACGGGATGGACGATCCCGACGAGGCCGAGGTGGACGCTCCTGGGTCCACACGGGCCGTGGTATGTTCCTAACTCTTTAGTCTTTAGCCTTTTGTTTGGTTGTATGTGCATGTCTATTGGGTGGTATGGATGGGTGTATATGTGTATTATACTCGTATATGTGTGTTTTAAATAGGCATGCTTGTGTATAAGTTTAATCACGGTGGGATGTGTAAGTATGCTGAGATGGGTTTGTTTTTATAGGGAGGGGGACAATTTCTATATATATATATATCCATGTTTGTTATATGCATATAAAGGAGAGAGAAATGATATAGCTAATATGCTTGCATGCGATACTTTTCTATGTGTATGTGATTTCGTACGTGTTTGATCGTGGTAGGGCATGAGGGAGTGTATGCATGCATTTCATGGGTTCGAGTTCTATATTGCTGTATTGCTTAGGTGTGTTTAGGGGAGGTATAAGCATGATAGGCTTGATGTAAGAAAGTGTGTGAGTGGTGATCACGGTGGGATGTGTTTGATATTCGTCTAGCATGATCATATGAGGAGTGTAGCTTCTTACTTTCATGCTTTTGTTTCTTTTTTTAGCATGTGGAAGTTTCATTTCGCTAAGCATGGTTTAAAATGATTTCGTAGATTTGGACTCTTACCTCTCGCTCGTTTTTAAACTGCCATGTTCCCTTCGTTTGTTTTGTAGAGGCCGAATCGTATCAGGGCTTTATGGCACGGGACGAAGAGATGGTACGACGCCTTGGGGCAGGAGGAGAGGAGTTTGGTGGATGGAGCGGGCTTCCGTTCCTTTTTCCTGATCGAGCCATTCCACGTCCACCGTCCATATGTGGAGGCCTTGGCGGAGAGATGGGATCCGGAGAGTTGCACGTTCATCCTCCCTACCGGTGCTGTCATGCCGACGCTCGAGGACGTTTATCGGATCACCGGCCTTCCGGTTCTGGGGGAGACAGTGATCGCGGCCACCCTAGCTGACTACAGGGGGCTTTTCTGAGAGTTGATCGGGGAATGGGAGTTCGTGGAGCGGGAGCGGACGCTGAACCGGATCCTTTGGGGCGGCTTTCGGGGCAGTACGGCCTCGGTTCCTTTACAGAGCGCCAGAAGGGCGAAGCTGCAGCTAGCTTCGAGAGGAGGCGGGCGATGATCGAGGCGAGAGAGGCAGCCGCGTGCCCACAGAGGGCACGGAGGGAGTTGAGAGCGTTCTTCCTCTACTTCTTTGGCCGGGTCCTCTTTTCGACGGCCTCTGATAAGGTTTCTTCGCACTCCCTTCTGCTGATGAGGGACCTGGAGGGTATGGGGCGCTATGATTGGGGAGCGGCGATGCTCGCCCATCTCTTTGCGGAGCTCTCGAAGAAGGTCAAGAGGGCCGGGGGAAAGAACCTTGGTGGCTTTGCGCCATTTCTTCAGGTACGTGTAAGTGAGCGGTAAATGTCTTTTCTTTGGCTTTAGCTCTCTTTGATCGTGACGATTCCCCTCTTGTTTTGCTAGATCTTTGGGTACGAGCATTTCTCCATTGATCGCCCGACTTTGGCTCCGTTCGATCGTGCCCTCCCTTGGGCCATGAGATGGGAACCCCGGGGATCTTCCGCTTGCACCGCCTCGCCAATTCCGAGAGGCCTTCCGTGTCTTGTCGGAGGAAGAGGTATGAGTTTTCTTTGAATTTCTTTGGCTTGTATTTGGTTTTCTTTGACTAAGCTCTCTTCCTATCTTTCGATGCTTTTTTAGATGACGTGGAGGCCTTACACGGAGGAGGAGGTCCCTGCGGAGTTGTCGCGGATATCTGGCTGATCTACTTCAATGAGGTCGTGTTCCATGCGATCAGCCGGGTCGTCCGCCAGCTTGGGTACCATCAGTGGGTGCCCGATCCCCTGCCGGCGCCCCTTCGATTCCGGTGGCCGGGATTCCTCGGGACACGAATCTCCCGAGAACTACGCGACGTATGTGGCGGGATGGATGAGTCGATGCGTCTTGGTGGAGCGTCGTCCTGAGGTGACTTCGAGTGACGAATACCTAGCTTGGTATCGTCGGAGTATGCGGATATCCTCGGGACGATGGAGGAGGAGATCCCGGACGCTTATGTAAGTTGAAAAATCCCGTTTCCTTTCCTCGTTCTCTTTTGCTTGAGCATCTTCTGAATGGTATTTCTTTTTGTAGGTTGAGTTGAATGAGATGGAGAAGAGGCTCAAGACCGCCAATGAGCACCTCCAAGAGGCCTTGCGGGCACAGAGAGGACACTTGCAGGGCCAGGTCCGGGTCCTTGAGGCTCAGGTGGATGCTCTGTCGAGAGCGAGGGCTGACGGTGCTTCCTCTTCTTCCGTTCCTCCTCCTTCCGTGGTTTCCGAGCAGGAGCTCGAACTGACGAGGGAATTGGATGTGGCCCGAAGTGAGTTGACGGCCATACGGATGGAGTTGGGCCAGGCAAGGGGCAGGGCTTCTCGGGCTGAGGAGGAGGTGGACCGGCTGAGGTCCATGGTGGCCTCGAGGGAGGAGGGGTTCATTACCCTAGGCCGTGAGAGAGACTCCCTCCAGATGAGGGTGTCGGAGTTGGAGGCTTCGGCGGGTGTTCCCGGAGGTTTGATGGGAGACTTAGTCCGTTCTCTGCAGGCGGCCGGGGATAGGGATCGAGAGGCGGTCAGGGCGTTGGAAGTGAGGGCGCGGGAGTTGGTGTCACGCCCCAGGGCGGCCGTCCCCGAGACGTGGCAATAATATAATATCAGCTATCATAAACAAGAGGTCAACAATGACTCCAATAAACAATACACAAGGCTAATGAAGCAATGACAACTGATAATACAACTGAAAAGCGGAAGCATAAACTATCAATAAGTCTGTAAACCGAAAATATTAGTACAGACTCGAATACACAATCACTGTCCTGTGAGAGCCAAGTCTAGCCAATAAAATACAACAAGTGCCACACGCACGAATTACCAATACACAAGACTCTAGGACTGCTGACAGCCTCGTACTCGCCAATCCGCCGGACAGAACGTTTCCACGCACGCAAGACCACGCCATAGGAAAACTCCAGCTCCACGCCCAACAACGCCCCTGTAAAAGAAACAGTACGCGAGGGGTGAGCTACAAGCTCAGTGAGTGGTCGGAAACCGAACACCACTATAACAATTTAATGTTAAGGCAATTTCCTTTCAAGGAAAGACATGGGTTGAAACCCAATGGATAATAGGGTCACACGGCGGTGCAACCCGTCTCACCCACACCCTCACTCCCGAAGGGAGACTCTTGGGACTCTTGGGGAGAGACCATACCGTTTGTCAAGGAGACGCGGAATTACTGGTCTAAACAACACTATTGTGATCATCTACATAGAGATAGTTGTTATCGATATCTCTCAACATCGATACTTAACCGGACCCAACCAATATGAGAACGGGTGAACAAACCAATGGGTCACGTAGCGACGTGACTTAACACATTCATCGCCCCGACCCTGAAGGGGAGCTCCAGAGAGACCAGGGGACAAACGAGGGTTAACCATAACACCACGTGTTACTGGTTAACGAGACACAACGCGTCCATCTGCTACGAGGTAGAGATATACTTCGATACCTCAAGCGTCAAAAGTAACAAACCCAGAGTATACTCGATGGGTATTTGGGTCACGTGGCGACGTGACAACAACTCATCCTCACCCTAGCCCCCGGAGGGGTGACTAGGGACTTTTGAAACGAACTCAGTTGCTCTACACCCATCGTCATCCGGTAGCCCTCTCCCGGGGAGCCTCTACCTGGTAGCCTCTCCATGACCGCTATCTCTACCATATGGGCGCACCAATAGGTGTCATAAATACGTCTGGGAGCACCCCACAGGACAACTACGAGCCGGGCAGCTTCAACACGGATCCGACGAAGGGGAGAACGACTTGAAGCCCGAAATATCACTTGGTAGCTCTCTCCTGTGCAGCCTCTACCTGTCGGCCTTCCACGATCAGTACATTCCCTAGATGTGTACCGCGGTACGCATCGGTAGCACCTACAAGTGGTGGCACCCTACAGGACAGCTTCTATGTCGGGTAGCTTCGACTCATGACGATATCAGGAGGAAGCACCTTGCGTTCGCAATGCGAACCCTATGGGAAAGCCAACTACCCTTGGTACTTACACACATATATCGATGATATCGAATACTCTTGTATTCCCACACGGAGGCGTCACTCGAACGCGAGGACTATCTCTACACTCATGTAGAAAAGCCAGGGCATAACCCAATAGGCGGTTCAGACACACGCCTAGCACGGGTAGGCCAAAGTTAATGCCGTAGCTATCGGTTTAACAAAGCCGATGCCACGATGAATTCTTCAGAATTCGATACGAATGCATCACTCGGATGCAAGGGGTGATTACATCGCTAGCGCTTTAACTAATAGGGTACGACCCAACCGCGGGTCATACCCTTGCCTATTACGGATAGGCTAAATTAGTTAACATGCGCACATATACATGTATATATATGAGGAGAATCATAACATGATAATATGTGCCACAGCACAATAATATATATATATATATAACTATAGAGGTACTCCCTAACATGGATTTACATCATAAACAACAATTCATACAACATGCATACAAGGTATGGCCCACTTAAACATGCTTATAAGGCCATTAATCATACAATCATAACATTCGTTGGTTATCACCAACTTAGGAGGAAAGGGTCAAGCGCGATCTCGCGCACTAACTGGTGCATACCAATATTCTCGAGCGAACCTGAGTCTAGTAGGAACCACATATACTTACTCAGTTTGCGTAAAGAGGGAGGGCGAGAGAGAGGGAAAGTCTCATCCTCTCTGGAAAGGCTGGTCATAGCTTTGCCTTAACAGATGGGTGCAACAACTATACCATTCCTCCAGTCTAATCGTAAGGGAATATTAGTACGCATCCGGTTATTAACCCAAGGTTTAACATGCTAGGTATTACTCATATAGGGGAGGAGTATTAAAATACTACCTAAGGCATGCATATTCTATACATCCATAACTCATTCAAAAATATATGCCCAACACACAAGGGGCGCATGAAAACACATTTATTCAAACATGAATATATACCTAAGCAAGTATATGGTAGAATAGGGGGTTCTACACAATATACGAGCTATACAACCCTAACATGCAATATCTAGCATATTTAGGGGTTGAGATGCCCCAAGGATGCACAATGCACGGCGGTGTGCATCGAGCGCATCCCAAGTGTTGGATCGAACCACTCACCTAACGAGCGCACGGCTCGCGAAACGCAAGAGAGCGACGAGTTGAATCCGAAGCCTGAAATCAATCCGCCAAGGATCATCCCATGGTTGCATTTGGCTATAACAAGCTGCTCAACACCACGAAGCACTCCGAACGCGTCTGAGCACCGCAAGCACGCCCTCGAGTACCCCGTGCACGCTGCCCATGCACCCTGCACGCATCAAACAACGTCAAGCACGTCCTCGAGCACCTCGTGCATGCTTCCCACGCACTCCGCACGCATCGGGCAAGGCCAAGCACGCCCTTGAGCACCTCGTGCACGCTGCCCGCACACTCCGCACGCATCGAACAACGTCAAGCACACCCTCGAGCACCTCATGCACGCTTCCCGCGCACTCCGCACGCATGCGAGCACCTCATGCACGCTTCCCGCGCACTCCGCACGCATGCGAGCACCTCATGCACGCTTCCCGCGCACTCCGCACGCATGCGAGCACCTCATGCACGCTTCCCGCGCACTCCGCACGCATGCGAGCACCTTATGCATGCTTCCCGCGCACTCCGCACGCATGCGAGCACCTTATGCATGCTTCCCGCGCACTCCGCACGCATGCGAGCACCCCCACAAACATGTGGCATGCACACCAGCTACAAAAGAGATGGCTGAACCCAACCGAGGAGAGCGGGAGGTCCATACGCGGCTCCGGCATGCCCGCACACCGCTGCTCCACCGCCAACATCCCCGACGCCCCGCACCTCCTTACAAACAACACACCTTCAAATACATTGGAAGAGGAGACTTCATCACCACCTCCACCAACAACCAAGCACTCCTTATATGCATAAGAACCACAAAAAGAAGAGGGAAAACTCACCAAAGGAGAGGGGGGAAAAGGAAAGGAAAGGGGGGCGTAGGGGCTCGCAAGCGCACCCTCGGCCACCCCAACCGCAACCACCGCAACCACCACCTCTTCCTTGCTCTTCTTCTTCAATGTGGCATTACAACAAACACATGGGGGGCTGCTGTCCAAAGGGGAGGGGAAAACAATGAGGGGGAGCTTGAGGAAGATGGATTAAGAAGGGAGGATAACAAAGCACAACAACAACATAAACACACCTTTTCCACTCCTTTTTGATCTTCTTCTCCACCACCATCACCTCCTCCACCCAAAACACATACAAAAGGGGGGCTGGACCAGAAAAGAGAGGAGGAGAGACCCAAAGTCGTGCACATTTGGGGATTAAATAAGCAAAGGTCGAGTAAATGACCAAGTCATCCTCGGACTTAAAACCTCTGCGCAGCCTTCACTTAAACGGCCATAACTTCCTCAATACAGCTCAGAATTGCACGATTCCAGTGGCATTTGAAAGATAAGACGATTATCTACAACTTTCATGTTTACACCCAGATCAAATAACCTCTCCAGCTATTCCAAAATCTAGGCTAAACATCTTACAGGGCTGCTGCCTGGATTTCTCAACTTCGGGGTATACTCGGAAAAATACCCATAACTTTTAATATACGAATCCAGTTGATCCAATTCCACTTCTATATGGAAGCTATCTCCAAACTTAACATCTCATAATAATATCGGATTTTTATCTCTTCGTCTTGGATTTTAACAAAATCAAATCCAAATATCAATCCGAAAGTGTATAATTCCAAAAACGTTATCGGAATTAAACGAAAATTTTATGGGCAGTATTAAACTGTACCAAGACCCATAATATGCAGTTATATCTTCAATTAGAGTCCTCCAGTCCCAGCAGGTAGCTAAAAACCAAAATTTTAGCGACTCCGATCGAAATAGGACTCTAAATGACACAGGCCTAACATTCTCCCCCCCTTAGGAAATTTAGTCATCGAAATTTAAGGAAACCCAAAGGGAAGACCGAACGTAGAAGTGTCACCCATAGAGTCCATTGGCTCCCAAGTGGTCCGCGCACCAAACTGGTGCTACCACGCACTTTAGCCGAAGGAACGGTCTTGGTGCGGAGCCTCTTCTCGCATTGGTCCATGTTCTCGATCAACTGCTTCGCGAACGACAAATCCAGCGCGAGGATGAGCCGCTCGAACTGAAAGATGTGAGCAGGATCGTGGACTTAATGTCTCAGCTGCGAGACGGGGATGATGTCACGGGCATGAGTCAGCCACGGGGGCAAGGCTTCATGATAGCCACCTCCCCTAATCCACTCAAGGACGAGAACCGGTCCGATGGAAGGCCGACTCAGCGCCCGAACGTCGAAACAACGGATGCCCTTAAACCGGGACACCTTCAGAAAAACTTGATCGCCAACCCGAAGGTAAATTCCTGGCGACGATGACCTGCGTAGCCCTTCCGACGGTTCTGGGTGGTGCAGAGGCACGCACGAACCATCTCGGCCACCGCAAGGTCAATAAAATAACTTGCGGCCACTCCAACTAGCGCTCTACAACCGTCCCAACACAAGGGAGGTAAAACCGCGCCCGTAGAGTGCCTCTTCCATTTCATCTGGGTGCTCAAATGGCAGTCGTTACACAGGCAGACCCCTTCCTAGAGGGTGGTGCCTCTCTCAACTGCCCCAAGTCGAGCACGCAGGCAAATAGCATGTCCTCCAAGGCCTAAATCGTCCTCTTGCCTGGCTGTCCATCAGCAACGAAACGCTATACTTAAATGAAGGCTCGCGACAAAGCCTACCAAAGGCTGTGCAAGCACCTCAAAGTAACACACGCGTCTCGATCCGAAATAGCGCCGACCGGAGTGCCATGAAGACGAACAATCGCGAAGGCTCAAACCCGCGTCGAAGCGTCCAGAGACTCAGTTAGTTGGATAGGGAGGAAGGTGCGGACTTAGTCAATCGGTCAACGATCACCTAGACGGCGTCGCGACCCGAACATAACTTTAACGAGCCCGCAACGAGATTCGTGATAACTCACTCCCACGTCCACTGAGGAATCTTGATGGACGAACGCATTCCATCGCGACGATCCACAACTTCGCCTGAGGGCATGCCAACCAACATCCTCAACGAAGGCTACCTCAGAACAGCCCACGGAGGTCCAATAACATATTCGAGATCCTTGTAGGCATCTGGCATACTCGTCTACCCCGACGGCAGTACACAAAATTCGTAGTGCCTGAAACGGTCACGAAAGGCCAACTAAAGAATGCCAACTCCCGGATCTCCAAATAGGGTACCCTGCGCGAAGATCGATCAACAGAAAGACACTAGCTCCTAAAGCTGGTCAAAATAGATCATCAATTCGCGGCAATGGGTACTTGATCTTCAACCCCTATGGGGAGATCAAAATAATTCCTGGGACGATTAAGTCCAAATTCTGCTCCTTGAGCATGGCTGACGCTCATGATGACCCTTACACGCTGGGTAAGCCGCTCGACCGCACTTAATCCGCAAGACACGCAATAGGAGGTCGTCGATTCCCGACAACGCCTCATCGACGTCATCTACCTGATATGGCGGTCGAGTCCCATCAGGAACACTAGCATCGCGTCTCCTCATTTACGACCCATGTGGGGCAAAACGCGACAGTACCGCGAACTGTGCTTCACATGCCGTCACCGATAGGTCGCCCAACTATACTCATTGGAACTCCAGCATCATGCACTCAATGGGCAGATTCATCACGGGGAGTCTGAACTCTCGACGTCATCCAGTAGCACTCCGCCGGTGTGGTCTCTACCTGGTAGCCGCCCATGTCCACTATCTCTGCTATATGGGCACACCAACAAGCGTCGTGGATAGTCCCAGGGAGCACCTCACAGGACTCTGACCTCTACCGGACCGCTACAACGCACGATGATATATCGAAGCGACTCCGGATATGGCTATGGAACCCTAGTCCATAAGCTATCGCCCACTAAGCTGCAAAAGGACGCATTCAATCCCGATCGTATGCTTCACCACTCGCTCTCGCACCTTCCAAGTGAGGAAAAATCCATCATCAATTTGATGCTTCAATGGTATTCCTTAGCTGGGAAAAGAACCTTGGGAGGGCCCCATGAGGTCCCGATATAGGATATCCCGACAACCAAACAAGGAACACGGAGTACCCTAGCCCGGGTCTCAACGCTGACCCTGCAAGGCCCCTTATCCTGAGTAGGAAGACTGAAAGAAGACATCACTCCTTAATGAGCAACACACCACATCCTCAACACTTGAAACTGGCGCATCACGCGAACTCCATGGTTAATAGCAATAACGATGTCCGGGAACGAAGCTCCATAGTCGAGACGCGATCCAACCTTAGAAATTTCACGATCCATCAAAACGACACAACTGGGCTGGAAACTCCTTCCCAAGCCTTAGTCCCACAACAAGGAACCCAACACTGACCCTGATCAGTCGACCCAGTCGACAACTTAAGGGGAGTCCAGGGGTGGCCACGTCCACGTCCACGGATGCGAGGAGGCATGTCAGCAACCTAAGAAAACTTCTAAACCAGAGTACTCGGATAACAATCCTACGACTCATCTATACGACTTGACTTAGGCTCTGACAGGACCAGGCTCTGATACCAACTTTTGTCACGCCCCAGGGCGGCCGTCCCCGAGACGTGGCAATAATATAATATCAGCTATCATAAACAAGAGGTCAACAATGACTCCAATAAACAATACACAAGGCTAATGAAGCAATGACAACTGATAATACAACTGAAAAGCGGAAGCATAAACTATCAATAAGTCTGTAAACCGAAAATATTATTACAGACTCGAATACACAATCACTGTCCTGTGAGAGCCAAGTCTAGCCAATAAAATACAACAAGTGCCACACGCACGAATTACCAATACACAAGACTCTAGGACTGCTGACAGCCTCGCACTCGCCAATCCGCCGGACAGAACGTTTCCACGCACGCAAGACCACGCCATAGGAAAACTCCAGCTCCACGCCCAACAACGCCCCTGTAAAAGAAACAGTACGCGAGGGGTGAGCTACAAGCTCAGTGAGTGGTCGGAAACCGAACACCACTATAACAATTTAATGTTAAGGCAATTTCCTTTCAAGGAAAGACATGGGTTGAAACCCAATGGATAATAGGGTCACACGGCGGTGCAACCCGTCTCACCCACACCCTCACTCCCGAAGGGAGACTCTTGGGACTCTTGGGGAGAGACCATACCGTTTGTCAAGGAGACGCGGAATTACTGGTCTAAACAACACTATTGTGATCATCTACATAGAGATAGTTGTTATCGATATCTCTCAACATCGATACTTAACCAGACCCAACCAATATGGGAACGGGTGAACAAACCAATGGGTCACGTAGCGACGTGACTTAACACATTCATCGCCCCGACCCTGAAGGGGAGCTCCAAAGAGACCCGGGGACAAACGAGGGTTAACCATAACACCACGTGTTACTGGTTAACGAGACACAACGCATCCATCTGCTACGAGGTAGAGATATACTTCGATACCTCAAGCGTCAGAAGTAACAAACCCAGAGTATACTCGATGGGTATTTGGGTCACGTGGCGACGTGACAACAACTCATCCTCACCCTAGCCCCCGGAGGGGTGACTAGGGACTTTTGAAACGAACTCAGTTGCTCTACACCCATCGTCATCCGGTAGCCCTCTCCCGGGGAGCCTCTACCTGGTAGCCTCTCCATGACCGCTATCTCTACCATATGGGCGCACCAATAGGTGTCATAAATACGTCTGGGAGCACCCCACAGGACAACTACGAGCCGGGCAGCTTCAACACGGATCCGACGAAGGGGAGAACGACTTGAAGCCCGAAATATCACTTGGTAGCTCTCTCCCGTGCAGCCTCTACCTGTCGGCCTTCCACGATCAGTACATTCCCTAGATGTGTACCGCGGTACGCATCGGTAGCACCTACAAGTGGTGGCACCCTACAGGACAGCTTCTATGTCGGGTAGCTTCGACTCATGACGATGTCAGGAGGAAGCACCTTGCGTTCGCAATGCGAACCCTATGGGAAAGCCAACTACCCTTGGTACTTACACACATATATCGATGATATCGAATACTCTTGTATTCCCACACGGAGGCGTCACTCGAACGCGAGGACTATCTCTACACTCATGTAGAAAAGCCAGGGGCATAACCCAATAGGCGGTTCAGACACACGCCTAGCACGGGTAGGCCCAAGTTAATGCCGTAGCTATCGGTTTAACAAAGTCGATGCCACGATGAATTCTTCAGAATTCGATACGAATGCATCACTCGGATGCAAGGGTGATTACATCGCTAGCGCTTTAACTAATAGGGTACGACCCGACCGCGGGTCATACCCTTGCCTATTACGGATAGGCCAAATTAGTTAACATGCGCACATATAATTATATATATGAGGAGAATCATAACATGATAATATGTGCCACATGCACAATAATATATATATATATAACTATAGGGGTACTCCCTAACATGGATTTACATCATAAACAACAAATCATACAATATGCATACAAGGTATGACCCACTTAAACATGCTTATAAGGCCATTAATCATACAATCATAACATTCGTTGGTTATCACCAACTTAGGAGGAAAGGGTCAAGCGCGATCTCGCGCACTAACTGGTGCATACCAATATTCTCAGCGAACCTGAGTCTAGTAGGAACCACATATACTTACTCAGTTTGCGTAAAGAGGGAGGGCGAGAGAGAGGGAAAGTCTCATCCTCTCCGGAAAGGCTGGTCATAGCTTTGCCCCAACAGATGGGTGCAACAACTATACCATTCCTCCAGTCTAATCGTAAGGGAATATTAGTACGCATCCGGTTATTAACCCAAGGTTTAACATGCTAGGTATTACTCATATAGGGGAGGAGTATTAAAATACTACCTAAGGCATGCATATTCTATACATCCATAACTCATTCAAAAATATATGCCCAACACACAAGGGGCGCATGAAAACACATTTATTCAAACATGAATATATACCTAAGCAAGTATATGGGTAGAATAGGGGTTCTACACAATATACGAGCTATACAACCCTAACATGCAAATATCTAGCATATTTAGGGGTTGAGATGCCCCAAGGATGCACAATGCACGGCGGTGTGCATCGAGCGCATCCCAAGTGTTGGATCGAACCACTCACCTAACGAGCGCACGGCTCGCGAAACGCAAGAGAGCGACGAGTTGAATCCGAAGCCTGAAATCAATCCGCCAAGGATCATCCAATGGTTGCATTTGGCTATAACAAGCTGCTCAACACCACGAAGCACTCCGAACGCGTCTGAGCACCGCAAGCACGCCCTCGAGTACCCCGTGCACGCTGCCCATGCACCCTGCACGCATCAAACAACGTCAAGCACGTCCTCGAGCACCTCGTGCATGCTTCCCACGCACTCCGCACGCATCGGGCAAGGCCAAGCACGCCCTTGAGCACCTCGTGCACGCTGCCCGCACACTCCGCACGCATCGAACAACGTCAAGCACACCCTCGAGCACCTCATGCACGCTTCCCGCGCACTCCGCACGCATGCGAGCACCTCATGCACGCTTCCCGCGCACTCCGCACGCATGCGAGCACCTCATGCACGCTTCCCGCGCACTCCGCACGCATGCGAGCACCTCATGCACGCTTCCCGCGCACTCCGCACGCATGCGAGCACCTTATGCATGCTTCCCGCGCACTCCGCACGCATGCGAGCACCTTATGCATGCTTCCCGCGCACTCCGCACGCATGCGAGCACCCCCACAAACATGTGGCATGCACACCAGCTACAAAAGAGATGGCTGAACCCAACCGAGGAGAGCGGGAGGTCCATACGCGGCTCCGGCATGCCCGCACACCGCTGCTCCACCGCCAACACCCCGACGCCCCGCACCTCCTTACAAACAACACACCTTCAAATACATTGGAAGAGGAGACTTCATCACCACCTCCACCAACAACCAAGCACTCCTTATATGCATAAGAACCACAAAAAGAAGAGGGAAAACTCACCAAAGGAGAGGGGGGAAAAGGAAAGGAAAGGGGGGCGTAGGGGCTCGCAAGCGCACCCTCGGCCACCCCAACCGCAACCACCGCAACCACCACCTCTTCCTTGCTCTTCTTCTTCAATGTGGCATTACAACAAACACATGGGGGGCTGCTGTCCAAAGGGGAGGGGAAAACAATGAGGGGGAGCTTGAGGAAGATGGATTAAGAAGGGAGGATAACAAAGCACAACAACAACATAAACACACCTTTTCCACTCCTTTTTGATCTTCTTCTCCACCACCATCACCTCCTCCACCCAAAACACATACAAAAGGGGGGCTGGACCAGAAAAGAGAGGAGGAGAGACCCAAAGTCGTGCACATTTGGGGATTAAATAAGCAAAGGTCGAGTAAATGACCAAGTCATCCTCGGACTTAAAACCTCTGCGCAGCCTTCACTTAAACGGCCATAACTTCCTCAATACAGCTCAGAATTGCACGATTCCAGTGGCATTTGAAAGATAAGACGATTATCTACAACTTTCATGTTTACACCCAGATCAAATAACCTCTCCAGCTATTCCAAAATCTAGGCTAAACATCTTACAGGGCTGCTGCCTGGATTTCTCAACTTCGGGGTATACTCGGAAAAATACCCATAACTTTTAATATACGAATCCAGTTGATCCAATTCCACTTCTATATGGAAGCTATCTCCAAACTTAACATCTCATAATAATATCGGATTTTTATCTCTTCGTCTTGGATTTTAACAAAATCAAATCCAAATATCAATCCGAAAGTGTATAATTCCAAAAACGTTATCGGAATTAAACGAAAATTTTATGGGCAGTATTAAACTGTACCAAGACCCATAATATGCAGTTATATCTTCAATTAGAGTCCTCCAGTCCCAGCAGGTAGCTAAAAACCAAAATTTTAGCGACTCCGATCGAAAGTAGGACTCTAAATGACACAGGCCTAACATTCTCCCCCCCTTAGGAAATTTAGTCATCGAAATTTAAGGAAACCCAAAGGGAAGACCGAACGTAGAAGTGTCACCCATAGAGTCCATTGGCTCCCAAGTGGTCCGCGCACCAAACTAGTGCTACCACGCACTTTAGCCGAAGGAACGGTCTTGGTGCGGAGCCTCTTCTCGCATTGGTCCATGTTCTCGATCAACTGCTTCGCGAACGACAAATCCAGCGCGAGGATGAGCCGCTCGAACTGAAAGATGTGAGCAGGATCGTGGACTTAATGTCTCAGCTGCGAGACGGGGATGATGTCACGGGCATGAGTCAGCCACGGGGGCATGGCTTCATGATAGCCACCTCCCCTATCCACTCAAGGACGAGAACCGGTCCGATGGAAGGCCGACTCAATTAGCCCCGAATGTTGAAACAACGGATGCCCTTTAACCAGGACACCTTCAGAAAAACTTGATCGCCAAACCCGAAGGTAAACTCCTGGCGACGATGACCTACGTAGCCCTTCCGACGGTTCCAGGTGGTGCAGAGGCACGCACGAACCATCTCGGCCACCGCAAGGTCAATAAAATAACTTGCGGCCACTCCAACTAGCGCTCTACAACCGTCCCAACACAAGGGAGGTATAAAACCGCGCCCGTAGAGTGCCTCTTCCATTTCATCTGGGTGCTCAAATGGCAGTCGTTACACAGGCAGACCCCTTCCTAGAGGGTGGTGCCTCTCTCAACTGCCCCAAGTCGAGCACGCAGGCAAATAGCATGTCCTCCAAGGCCTAAATCGTCCTCTTGCCTGGCTGTCCATCAGCAATGAAACGCTATACTTAAATGAAGGCTCGCGACAAAGCCTACCAAAGGCTGTGCAAGCACCTCAAAGTAACACACGCGTCTCGATCCGAAATAGCGCCGACCGGAGTGCCATGAAGACGAACAATCGCGAAGGCTCAAACCCGCGTCGAAGCGTCCAGAGACTCAGTTAGTTGGATAGGGAGGAAGGTGCGGACTTAGTCAATCGGTCAACGATCACCTAGACGGCGTCGCGACCCGAACATAACTTTAACGAGCCCGCAACGAGATTCGTGATAACTCACTCCCACGTCCACTGAGGAATCTTGATGGACGAACGCATTCCATCGCGACGATCCACAACTTCGCCTGAGGGCATGCCAACCAACATCCTCAACGAAGGCTACCTCAGAACAGCCCACGGAGGTCCAATAACATATTCGAGATCCTTGTAGGCATCTGGCATACTCGTCTACCCCGACGGCAGTACACAAAATTCGTAGTGCCTGAAACGGTCATGAAAGGCCAACTAAAGAATGCCAACTCCCGGATCTCCAAATAGGGTACCCTGCGCGAAGATCGATCAACAGAAAGACACTAGCTCCTAAGGCTGGTCAAAATAGATCATCAATTCACGGCAATGGGTACTTGATCTTCAACCCCTATGGGGAGATCAAAATAATTCCTGGGACGATTAAGTCCAAATTCTGCTCCTTGAGCATGGCTGACGCTCATGATGACCCTTACACGCTGGGTAAGCCGCTCGACCGCACTTAATCCGCAAGACACGCAATAGGAGGTCGTCGATTCCCGACAACGCCTCAGCGACGTCATCTACCTGATATGGCGGTCGAGTCCCATCACGAACACTAGCATCGCGTCTCCTCATTTACGACCCATGTGGGGCAAAACGCGACAGTACCGCGAACTGTGCTTCACATGCCGTCACCGATAGGTCGCCCAACTATACTCATTGGAACTCCAGCATCATGCACTCAATGGGCAGATTCATCACGGGGAGTCTGAACTCTCGACGTCATCCAGTAGCACTCCGCCGGTGTGGTCTCTACCTGGTAGCCTCCCATGTCCACTATCTCTGCTATATGGGCACACCAACAAGCGTCGTGGATAGTCCCAGGGAGCACCTCACAGGACTCTGACCTCTACCGGACCGCTACAACGCACGATGATATATCGAAGCGACTCCGGATATGGCTATGGAACCCTAGTCCATAAGCTATCGCCCACTAAGCTGCAAAAGGACGCATTCAATCCCGATCGTATGCTTCACCACTCGCTCTCGCACCTTCCAAGTGAGGAAAAATCCATCATCAATTTGATGCTTCAATGGTATTCCTTAGCTGGGAAAAGAACCTTGGGAGGGCCCCATGAGGTCCCGATATAGGATATCCCGACAACCAAACAAGGAACACGGAGTACCCTAGCCCGGGTCTCAACGCTGACCCTGCAAGGCCCCTTATCCTGAGTAGGAAGACTGAAAGAAGACATCACTCCTTAATGAGCAACACACCACATCCTCAACACTTGAAACTGGCGCATCACGCGAACTCCATGGTTAATAGCAATAACGATGTCCGGGAACGAAGCTCCATAGTCGAGACGCGATCCAACCTTAGAAATTTCACGATCCATCAAAACGACACAACTGGGCTGGAAACTCCTTCCCAAGCCTTAGTCCCACAACAAGGAACCCAACACTGACCCTGATCAGTCGACCCAGTCGACAACTTAAGGGGAGTCCAGGGGTGGCCACGTCCACGTCCACGGATGCGAGGAGGCATGTCAGCAACCTAAGAAAACTTCTAAACCAGAGTACTCGGATAACAATCCTACGACTCATCTATACGACTTGACTTAGGCTCTGACAGGACCAGGCTCTGATACCAACTTTTGTCACGCCCCAGGGCGGCCGTCCCCGAGACGTGGCAATAATATAATATCAGCTATCATAAACAAGAGGTCAACAATGACTCCAATAAACAATACACAAGGCTAATGAAGCAATGACAACTGATAATACAACTGAAAAGCGGAAGCATAAACTATCAATAAGTCTGTAAACCGAAAATATTATTACAGACTCGAATACACAATCACTGTCCTGTGAGAGCCAAGTCTAGCCAATAAAATACAACAAGTGCCACACGCACGAATTACCAATACACAAGACTCTAGGACTGCTGACAGCCTCGCACTCGCCAATCCGCCGGACAGAACGTTTCCACGCACGCAAGACCACGCCATAGGAAAACTCCAGCTCCACGCCCAACAACGCCCCTGTAAAAGAAACAGTACGCGAGGGGTGAGCTACAAGCTCAGTGAGTGGTCGGAAACCGAACACCACTATAACAATTTAATGTTAAGGCAATTTCCTTTCAAGGAAAGACATGGGTTGAAACCCAATGGATAATAGGGTCACACGGCGGTGCAACCCGTCTCACCCACACCCTCACTCCCGAAGGGAGACTCTTGGGACTCTTGGGGAGAGACCATACCGTTTGTCAAGGAGACGCGGAATTACTGGTCTAAACAACACTATTGTGATCATCTACATAGAGATAGTTGTTATCGATATCTCTCAACATCGATACTTAACCAGACCCAACCAATATGGGAACGGGTGAACAAACCAATGGGTCACGTAGCGACGTGACTTAACACATTCATCGCCCCGACCCTGAAGGGGAGCTCCAAAGAGACCCGGGGACAAACGAGGGTTAACCATAACACCACGTGTTACTGGTTAACGAGACACAACGCATCCATCTGCTACGAGGTAGAGATATACTTCGATACCTCAAGCGTCAGAAGTAACAAACCCAGAGTATACTCGATGGGTATTTGGGTCACGTGGCGACGTGACAACAACTCATCCTCACCCTAGCCCCCGGAGGGGTGACTAGGGACTTTTGAAACGAACTCAGTTGCTCTACACCCATCGTCATCCGGTAGCCCTCTCCCGGGGAGCCTCTACCTGGTAGCCTCTCCATGACCGCTATCTCTACCATATGGGCGCACCAATAGGTGTCATAAATACGTCTGGGAGCACCCCACAGGACAACTACGAGCCGGGCAGCTTCAACACGGATCCGACGAAGGGGAGAACGACTTGAAGCCCGAAATATCACTTGGTAGCTCTCTCCCGTGCAGCCTCTACCTGTCGGCCTTCCACGATCAGTACATTCCCTAGATGTGTACCGCGGTACGCATCGGTAGCACCTACAAGTGGTGGCACCCTACAGGACAGCTTCTATGTCGGGTAGCTTCGACTCATGACGATGTCAGGAGGAAGCACCTTGCGTTCGCAATGCGAACCCTATGGGAAAGCCAACTACCCTTGGTACTTACACACATATATCGATGATATCGAATACTCTTGTATTCCCACACGGAGGCGTCACTCGAACGCGAGGACTATCTCTACACTCATGTAGAAAAGCCAGGGGCATAACCCAATAGGCGGTTCAGACACACGCCTAGCACGGGTAGGCCCAAGTTAATGCCGTAGCTATCGGTTTAACAAAGTCGATGCCACGATGAATTCTTCAGAATTCGATACGAATGCATCACTCGGATGCAAGGGTGATTACATCGCTAGCGCTTTAACTAATAGGGTACGACCCGACCGCGGGTCATACCCTTGCCTATTACGGATAGGCCAAATTAGTTAACATGCGCACATATACATATATATATGAGGAGAATCATAACATGATAATATGTGCCACATGCACAATAATATATATATATAACTATAGGGGTACTCCCTAACATGGATTTACATCATAAACAACAAATCATACAATATGCATACAAGGTATGACCCACTTAAACATGCTTATAAGGCCATAATCATACAATCATAACATTCGTTGGTTATCACCAACTTAGGAGGAAAGGGTCAAGCGCGATCTCGCGCACTAACGGTGCATACCAATAATTTCTCAAGCGAACCTGAGTCTAGTAGGAACTACATATACTTACTCAGTTTGCGTAAAGAGGGAGGGCGAGAGAGAGGGAAAGTCTCATCCTCTCCGGAAAGGCTGGTCATAGCTTTGCCCCAACAGATGGGTGCAACAACTACACCATTCCTCCAGTCTAATCGTAAGGGAATATTAGTACGCATCCGGTTATTAACCCAAGGTTTAACATGCTGGTATTACTCATATAGGGGAGGAGTATTAAATACTACCTAAGGCATGCATATTCTATACATCCATAACTCATTCGAAAATATATGCCCGAACACAAGGGGCGCATGAAAACACATTTATTCAAACATGAATATATACCTAAGCAAGTATAGGGTAGAATAGGGGGTTCTACACAATATACGAGCTATACAACCCTAACATGCAAATATCTAGCATATTTAGGGGTTGAGATGCCCCAAGGATGCACAATGCACGGCGGTGTGCATCGAGCGCATCCCAAGTGTTGGATCGAACCACTCACCTAACGAGCGCACGGCTCGCGAAACGCAAGAGAGCGACGAGTTGAATCCGAAGCCTGAAATCAATCCGCCAAGGATCATCCATGGTTGCATTTGGCTATAACAAGCTGCTCAACACCACGAAGCACTCCGAACGCGTCTGAGCACCGCAAGCACGCCCTCGAGTACCCCGTGCACGCTGCCCATGCACCCTGCACGCATCAAACAACGTCAAGCACGTCCTCGAGCACCTCGTGCATGCTTCCCACGCACTCCGCACGCATCGGGCAAGGCCAAGCACGCCCTTGAGCACCTCGTGCACGCTGCCCGCACACTCCGCACGCATCGAACAACGTCAAGCACACCCTCGAGCACCTCATGCACGCTTCCCGCGCACTCCGCACGCATGCGAGCACCTCATGCACGCTTCCCGCGCACTCCGCACGCATGCGAGCACCTCATGCACGCTTCCCGCGCACTCCGCACGCATGCGAGCACCTCATGCACGCTTCCCGCGCACTCCGCACGCATGCGAGCACCTTATGCATGCTTCCCGCGCACTCCGCACGCATGCGAGCACCTTATGCATGCTTCCCGCGCACTCCGCACGCATGCGAGCACCCCCACAAACATGTGGCATGCACACCAGCTACAAAAGAGATGGCTGAACCCAACCGAGGAGAGCGGGAGGTCCATACGCGGCTCCGGCATGCCCGCACACCGCTGCTCCACCGCCAACATCCCCGACGCCCCGCACCTCCTTACAAACAACACACCTTCAAATACATTGGAAGAGGAGACTTCATCACCACCTCCACCAACAACCAAGCACTCCTTATATGCATAAGAACCACAAAAAGAAGAGGGAAAACTCACCAAAGGAGAGGGGGGAAAAGGAAAGGAAAGGGGGGCGTAGGGGCTCGCAAGCGCACCCTCGGCCACCCCAACCGCAACCACCCCAACCACCACCTCTTCCTTGCTCTTCTTCTTCAATGTGGCATTACAACAAACACATGGGGGGCTGCTGTCCAAAGGGGAGGGGAAAACAATGAGGGGGAGCTTGAGGAAGATGGATTAAGAAGGGAGGATAACAAAGCACAACAACAACATAAACACACCTTTTCCACTCCTTTTTGATCTTCTTCTCCAACACCATCACCTCCTCCACCCAAAACACATACAAAAGGGGGGGCTGGACCAGAAAAGAGAGGAGGAGAGACCCAAAGTCGTGCACATTTGGGGATTAAATAAGCAAAGGTCGAGTAAATGACCAAGTCATCCTCGGACTTAAAACTTCTGCGCAGCCTTCACTTAAACGGCCATAACTTCCTCAATACAGCTCAGAATTGCACGATTCCAGTGCCATTGGAAAGCTAAGAAGATTATCTACAACTTTCATGTTTACACCCAGATCAAATAACCTCTCCAGATATTTCAAAATCTAGGCTAAACATCTTATAGGGCTGCTGCCTGGATTTCTCAACTTCGGGGTATACTCGGAAAAATACCCATAACTTTTAATATACGAATCCAGTTGATCCAATTCCACTTCTATATGGAAGCTATCTCCAAACTTAACATCTCATAATAATATTGGATTTTTATCTCTTCGTCTTGGATTTTAACAAAATCAAATCCAAATATCAATCCGAAAGTGTATAATTCCAAAAACGTTATCGGAATTAAACGAAAATTTTATGGGCAGTATTAAACTGTACCAAGACCCATAATATGCAGTTATATCTTCAATTAGAGTCCTCCAGTCCCAGCAGGTAGCTAAAAACCAAAATTTTAGCGACTCCGATCGAAAGTAGGACTCTAAATGACACATGCCTAACAGTTGGAGGAGAGGTTGAGGGCCGCTGAGGATCGGGCCAGAGGGACAGAGAGTCGCCTCCGACAGAGATTGGAGAGGAGAGACAGAGACATGCAGCAGGTCCATCTCTGGGAGGCCACTATGAGGGGGAAATTGGTTGGAGGGGGCTCTATGACCGAGGCGGACCTTGATCTTCTTCCACTTGAGCCTGACCATTCTCTCTCGGCTTCCTTGGCAACCGGGGCCACCTTCAGCCGTGCCTCTCGTCCTTCGGTGTCTCGGAGTCGTGGGATATACGCGAGGGCTGCGTCTTCGGTTCGAGAGACTCCTGCTGCTCCTGATGTTCCAGAGGTTCAGTCTTCTCCTCATCCGCCGCTCCCTTCTCAGCCAAGTCAGGACGTTCCTCCTACTCAGCCTCCAGCGGATGACGATACGTCGAGGTATAGCTTCTTTGTGTCTTGGTTTTAAGTAGAAGAATAGTATATATGCGATGAATTCAAGCTTTTCTTCTTTTGTTTTGACTCAGGTGAATATTTCGATGATGCATAGCTCAAGACTTCGAAGTTTGGAGCGTTTTAAAGAAAAAAAAAGATCTTTTTTTATGCACTCTCTTAGGTTTAGAAAGACAGTCTATGTTTGTGGTTTTGGGTGGGACATTTTAATCATTCTCCTTTGTATGCATGTCTTTTGGAATAGTTAGTATGGATGTTCATGGATATGTATGTATGTGTAGATGAATCTGGATTTTTATAGGTTTGATTCATGGATGGGTGTAGGTTTTGATATATAATTCGTTTTAGCATGGTATCTATACAGGTTTTGCGTATGAATATGTCTATGAAATGTGTACATGCAGGTTTTGGAAAGAATTTGATTGTAATAGGTAAAGAAGTGTTAAAGAGTTGGTTGGATATGGAATGATATAACTAAAAGGGGTGCAGGCAAGGGGCGGCTAGTTAGGTTTAGCCGCCCCCTGCCTGGGGCAAACTTACCTGAAACAAAGGGCAGGGGCGGCTAGTATAAACTAGCCACCCAGTGAGGAGCGGCTAGTTGAGCTTAGCCGCCCCCTGCCTGGGGCAGTTTGGTCCTGCTGCTCCTGTCTGCTGCTGCCGCTGAAAGTCTTTGCGACCGTTCTAACCTTCAGTACCTATAAAAACATTCTTTCCATGGACCAAGTGTTAAATCTGTCCAGATTGTGCCCCTGCACTGACTTTCGAACCCTTCTTGCTTGAATTGGCAAGGGCTACAATCCATCTTAAGGCGGAATGGAAATATAAATGCGAGAAAGTAAAGTGCGGGAGACCAGGCTTTAGTGCGCAAGGAAGGGATTCCAAGTGCGTGAGTGAAGAAGAACTTATGTGTAGGAGGTGGGGACAATTTCTTCTCACGCATGTGCGGAAGGGCATGAGGTGAGTGGGGACAATTCTCATATGAGTGGGGATAATTCTAAATTTCGTGGGGACAATTCTCATATGAGTGGGGATAATTCTAATATTCGGGGGGGGGGGGGTTAACTTTAACGCTTCAAGAAAATCGGATGCCAAGGTGTTTTTTGGAAAAGGAAAATGCAAGCTTATGCGTAAGTGTAAGTGGCATAAGGGGACATTTTAATTCTTCAATGACTTTTTTAGGTGAGAGGGCAATGCTCTCGGTTTTCACAAGTAAAAGACACCATCAAGTCCCCGTGGAGGAGCCCTTGTGGTCACTTATGTCCAAACCAGGATTGTATTTGAGAGGTATAAGCCTTAGGCGCCGACTTTCCTGGGTTCATGGTTTTCAAATGCTTAATCGTATTATTCTAAACATGTTGAAAGATCCGTGAATGTACCAAGAGTCAAGTCAAATAAGCTTCCTTTGGATAGACAAGTTTCTAAGTGAACTCGTGTGAGTGTGTGTGTAGGTGTAAACCTGGACGTGATCTACCCTTGGTCAAAATTTCGCTTTTCCCGGTGGACATAGTTCAATTTTGGACCCCTATTGCAAAAAAAAAAAATAGAAAGGGGAGAGGGTGAATGAGGTAAGAGTAATATCTTCCCTTCGGGCAATATTTTAGAATTGTCCCAGTCTAGCACATGTCTTACTTCCTAGGTCCCTCTGGCTTTCTTCTTTTTACCACTTCTTTATTTTTGGGTGGAAAAGTACAGTCCGTTGTTTGGATCTGTACTGGTATAGCCGTTGTTTAGCGTATACCGTGCGTAAAGGCTTGAAAGCCTGCTAAATAGAGAGTTTAACCCGTTCACTTGGGTGTTTGGCCTCTCCTTGCCTGATTTTCTCTTTTTTTTTTTTTTTTTTTTTTTTTTTGCTTCTTTTTGTTTTGATTTGATTTGAGGGGGGGGGTCTTCTGTTTTTCACCCCGATTCTTTTCATGCTTCCCCTCTAGAAGTGTTTATATAGTGCCAGAGCCAGTTTTTGGGACATATGCTAAGTCCGAGTAACTCCTCATTTTAACCTAGGGTTAATACGAGCGGGGCGGAAATAAGGGATATTTTGCTTTGGGGAGTTTTTTAAATTGTCCCAATCCACGGGGTAGGCAATTTTTCTTCTATCAGGAAAATCTAGTCCAGTTATACATGTGTGAAGGGAATGACATGATTTGGCGGAAACGAGTTCAAATAGATACGAGTTTATCTTTGAGAGTCTTACAATTCTAACATCAAGTACTAAACGCTGGAAATCGCAGGAAGGAAGAATAATAGTTCTTAAGTATTGAAAGCTTTTCATGCATGGAATTTCTTCAGGTAAAGTGCATTCCACGAACCTGGAGCCTCGACTCCTTCGGCATCTACCAGGCGGTAGGCATTCCCGGAATAGGCATGGGTGATCACATAGGGTCCCTCCCATGTGGGTTGCAGCTTTCCTCTCGGGTGGGGCTGTCTCGATGGCATGATTTGCTTAAGTACTAATTCCCCGATTTCGAATTTTCTTTTTATCACCTTCTTTTCAAATGTCCTTGCCACCCTTCTTTGGTAGGCCTGGGCATGGTCTGCCACTTTTAATCTCTTCTCGTCCAGTAGTTCGAGGCGTAGTAGGACAAATGTATACTTATGTTTTTTTGAAAATGGGCCTGTGTCGGCGAATAGATATATTTTTGGAAAGAGAATGGGGATAAAGTTTGGGAAACGGTTTTGTTTTTATAAGGAAAGTATGGAAAGACAGTTTGTAAAACGTTTTTCGGCGGAAATCATGGAAGTATGGCTTTGTAAAATATTTTGCTTTGAAGAAAGGTGTGGAAGCGTAGATTTGGAAAACATTTTCGTCGTGAAGAAGAGTGTGGAAAACATTTTTTATGAAAACATTTTTTTTTTTGCTTTTAAAGAAGAGTGGAAATAAAGCTGGAAATAAGTATGTTCAGAGTTGGGGAATGAAAGCTGATCGGCATGTATTTTTTGTTGGATTTTGGTTTCTTTTTTAGGAAAGCAGGTAAACAAATATGTACAGGGTGTGAGTTGGAAGTGAAAGCTGATAAACAAATATTTTGATCTTTTGATTTTTTAGAAAAAGCTGTAAACAAATATGTACAGGGTGTGAAAACTTACTCGGGAGGATTGGTACCTGGTTCTTGAGTTTGTATTGCCTCCTCGGGTCGGCTTCTTTTGATGGCCGGCTGATGTCTGGTGGGGGTCCCCTGTTCCCAAATTCTCCCTCCCTGAGTCTTTTCAAAGGCCTCCCTTGATGGAGCAGTTCTTCGTCTGTGGCGCCTGGTTGCCAACATGCGAGCACCTCTAGCCGGATGCGCATGGCACAGACGCTCCAATTACGGGCCTGAGTATTATTAGAGCGCGCCTCTCCCCATATGGATATTACTTTCCCGTGGTACGGGAAGCGAAGACATTGGTGTCGGGTGGATGAGACGGCTTCGATGCTGTTGAGCCATGTCCTCCCAACAATCAGAGGGTGGGGCGATTGAATGTTCATCACCATGCAGTTAACGATGGTGGAGACTGGCCGATCTTCAGTGGGAGTGTGACCAGTCCGCAAGCGTTCTTGCGTGTGCTGTCGAAGGCATAAATGTATTCGTCTGAGGGCTCCAATCTGGGAACCCGGCCTTCTAGCTTTTGGTAGGCGGAATATGTAAGGACGTTAGTTTCCGCTCCCGTGTCAATGAGAATGTGCCGTAATTCCCTTCCTCCGAGTATGGCAGTGATTGAGAGGGGTGCGGAGCGTGCTCTGGCTTTGGCGACTTCATGGGGGAGGAAGGTGATCGAGTTGGGCTCCGTAAGATCGCTTGGTGGACGCTGGGTCCTGGCCGCTTCTTCTGAGGGAGAGTTGTTGTCATAAGGGGACCCAGGTGGGCTACCGCCTTCATTCTCGTTCCCCGGTCGGAGGGCTAAGGTGAACATATTGTGTATTGCCCAATTGTTCTCGTTCTCATACTGGAGGCGTACTTCTCCCCAAATTGTCAGGATATGACTTAAGAAGGGCAGTCGAAGGCATTGGTGCCGGGGGGAACAAATAGCTTGGATGCTGTCTAACCACGGTCGCCCCAGCATCAATGGGTACCTCGTGTCGATGTCGGCCACGAAGCAGGCTATTTCGCAGATGAGAGGCCCGACGGATAGCTCGAATGTTCCGGGGCCGCGGAGAGTCTTCCCGGTATGGTTGAAAGCTTGGATAGTATGGTGGGCCGGTTGGATGGGAGGACGGCCTAGTCCGGGTATCTTCTGGTAAGTGGAGCACGTCATTATGTTCATGCCCGATCCTGGGTCTACAAAGATGTTGTTCAGCCACAACATCTGAAGTCGTCCGCGGATATGTAGGGGGTAGACTCGCAGTCGGGGATCTGGGAGGTCCTGGTCAGTGAATGAAATGGTCATTGGGCGGCGGGGGCCATTGACAGTGTCAGTACTCTTGGAGGACCCGTTGTCGTCCGGATGCAGATCATCCGACGTACATTCCCCTCCTTCGGGGATCTCCTCAAACGGCTCTTCTTCTTCGTCTCCTCCCGATTTTCTAGTCCGCTTTCGTCGGACTCGATGTTGATGACTGCGGGAAGGGCGAGAACTGCGTCTTCTTCTTCGCCATAAAGTATGGCGAGGTCATGGTCGTCGAGGTTCAGCTGGAAGGGCTCGTTCTGCTCTTCCTCCTCAGACTCTTCGGATAGGTTGCAATCAGTAGCATCTTCCGAGCTGCTTGGTTCTGGCGATGGTTGTCTCCCTCTCCTGATCATGTTGACCGCGTGGGCTCTAGATGTGGAGGCTTGGGTGTGACCTGGCAAGGGGTCAGTTAATATGCCAAGTGGCTTGGGTGCTTGGGGGTTTCCCTGGCTCAGATGGCCTTTGATCATGGCCCAGTCAAGGCGCCTGTCATCATTAAGATCATAAACGAAGTCCCGAAAAATAATGCATTGTTCTACGGTATGGCCATATTGTTGATGATATTGACAGTAACGCGCCGTGCTGGCCCCAGGTAGTGAAGGCCTGGCGTCGGGGAGGGAGATACTATTTGTGTCCAACATCACCCTAAAGATCCTAGTTAAAGTTTCTGGGAGGGGAGGGTAAGAGTCCCTCTTTCCCATTCGTCTTTGGTCGTAGGATGCGGGAGGTCTAACCTCGTTATAAGAGCTTTGTATGGGCTGCCTAGGGGTTGGATTTTGTGCTCTAGGGGGAGCAGAGTAAAAGGGAGCCCGAGTTTGAGTTTGGCTCTGGATTATAGGGCTTTGGAGTGGAAAATTTTGGACTGTGGGGTTTTGTCGTATTGGCACGGGGACGGGTACTGATCGAGGGGTAAAATTTTGATTCCTTGCCGAGGCGGTGCATATCCGGATGAACCGGGCGTGTACTGTCTCGGAGCTGTTCCTCGGTCAGGAACTCGCGCTCCGTTCGGGTAGAGTGCCGATACTTGGCTAATGATCCCCTCTACCGTGGGGGTTTGCGCCTTACGAGGCGGTTGTCCAACCCTATGGCTGATAGGTGGGGACTGGGTTTGTACTGCTGGGGTTGCACAACGGAAAATCCTGTTGTGGCGGTCAATCAGAAGTTGATACGTAGTGCAGTCTCCGTACGAAAGCCTCGTACGGAGCTCTGGACTCAGGCTCTATAACATCATGTCAATTTCTTGACATTATGTGAGTTGCAGACCGGTTCGGTGGACAAGGGTGCGCCACCGAGACACGTATTGTTCGAATTCCTCCCTAGGCCTCATTCTCTCTAAGGTTAAATCTGAAATAGAGGGGGTCCTAATCCTCTGGTAACCGTAGCGACCCAAGAATTTTCGCTTACAGCCGAGAAATTCGACAAGTGATCTACAGGGAGGGTGGAGAACCATTGTAGTGCTTCTCCTTCTAATGATTTCTGGAAGAGGAAGACTAGTAGAGGTTGATTATCTAGAAACGGGCGTGCGTCTAGATAAAAGGCAGTTAAATGAATGTCTGGGTCTCCACGACCGTTGTACCGGCGGAATTTGGGGATTTTGAATCCCTCCGGTAGGTGGACTGACGGGATTTGTCTCAGGTTATGTAGAGACATGTGTTTGGGGCCGAGGGACCAGTCTCGGAGAGAATTCTCCGGATGGTATCGTCCAGTGTTTCTCCCCGGGGAGGGCTGCCTAGCGGTCCCGGGTTTGGGGTGGTTTGGTAGGGGCCTGGGGTGGAAACGACTGCGAACATTGGATTCGCGGGGGAAAGGGGGGTGAACGAAAAGACACTCGGGTTGACCGAGTGACTGGGTGTGGATGGGGCTTTGGGAGTGGATTTAGGGGTTTCGACAGGGGTTTCCTGTCTCGAGGACTTGGCATGACGGTAGTCAGCGAGGTCATGAAACATGTCCTCTACCGTTTGATACCCTAGACTAGCCATCCTTTCCTCTAGATGGGTCAGGAACTGTGTGGCCTGACCCTCTTGGTGATTCCTTTCCTCTAATATCTCCTCTTCTATGTGGGATTCCATGACGTAGAGTGGGGGATGAATGCAGATTGAAAGCAGTAAATAAAGCAGTAAAGGATTGCGCAGCTGTGTGCGACTTACGAAAGCAGTAAAGGATTGCGCAGCTGTGTGCGAATTACGAAAGCAGTAAGGGATTGCGCAGCTGTGTGCGGCTTACAAAGCAATAAAGGATGTTATAATGCACAGTAGAAGAGGATTTAATTCAAGGGGTGAGAAACTCTAACCTTCCTAGAGGGTTGATAGCATTTTAGTCAAGCTTGTAAAAGGGGGCAGAAGAGGATTACCTTTTGTTGTTTTTCACGAGGGAGGTCCCACCGTGATCGTCAGATTTTGTCGGTGTCGAAAAATCCGCGTGTGTGGGGGTTCTTCGGGGATTCGGATCGGATGCGTGCCATGGCGGGCTCGGTCGGATCGTCTTCTCGGAAGGGGTGAGGGTGTCGTTCCTGGTTGAGGCGCCCGACAGCAGCTCAAGAGGATTCAAGGGGGTTTGTGATCGCCACCTGCTTTTTCTAAAAACAGGAAAGGGTTTGGGTCGGATTTGATCGCCTACGTGGGGAGTTTGTGGGGTCTCCACTCTGAGACACGGATATACCGTACACAGAGGTGAAAAACAGGTAATCCTATTATGCTTCCGGGGCTTGACTAAAGGAGTCTTGGGACAAAAGGAGTGCGGGTGGGGTGTAAGTGTGGGGCGGCTAGTGGGTTTGAGCCGTCTGGATTGGGGCGGCTAGGTAGGGTTAGCCGTACAGGGTCTGGGGGAATTTGGGCAGGGCTTTGGTAGGAAAAGGGTGGGGTCTTGGCAGAGGCTAAGCTAGGTTTAGCCTGGGTTTATGGAGGGTGGGATGAGAGGGTATTTTATGTAGGGAATGAGTGTTTCTCTCACAAAAGGGGCTCTCTCTCTCTCTCTCTCTCTTGGGATTTCTAGTGGGGGAAGGGTTTGAACAAGTGGGGATGGTGGATTGGTGGTGTTTTGTGGGTTTTGTTGATGTTGTGGATTATGTTGTAAGGCTTGGGACCTCCTCTATTTATAGTAAAAGAGAGGCAGGGGAATATCCAGGGGGTAATGGAGTGGGTGGCTTCAATTGGACCTCTCATTAATTCTCTGGTTCTTCTGTCAGAGACCAGGTGAAGGGCGGCTAGTGCTAACTAGCCGTCCGGGATGGGGCGGCTACTTCCTGGTAGCCGCCCCTATCATGACCTGCCAAACGTCCCATCTCTGACAAGCGGTGGCTTGGGTCGGCTACTTGGTTTGATCCGGCCAAGAGAGGGCGGCTAAAGGTCATGACCCGCCGCAATGATCAGCATTTAATATTGTTTTATGTCCCATCCAGGGGACTGGTCCAAAGTCGGCCAGGGGCGGTTAGGGGGGCGGCTAGTTAGGGCTAGCCGCCCCTTTCCAGGGACTTAGGTTTTTTAGGGTTTTGGTTTTTAGGGTAGGTTTAGGTTTAGGTCCGGGCTAGGGTTTGGTTTAGGGTTAGGGTTTGGGCTAGGGTTTGGTTTAGGGTTAGGGTTTGGGCTAGGGTTTGGGGTTTTGGCTTAGGGTCAGGGTTTAGGTTTTGGTTTAGGTTTATGTCAAGGCTAGGGTTAGGGTTTCCGGTTTACCGAACCTTTGGTTCTCTATTGGTGTCCACTTGTGGGATATTTCCGTGTGTTACTTGAAGTATTTCTGTCTCTCTGGACGGTCAAAATTGGGGTATCTACAGGGGTGTTAAATGTATATATGTTAAGGTTAAGGGTAGATTAGTCATTTTCCCGTTTCCCTTTTTGTACTATAAATATTAATACAAACCCTAATAATATTTTTGATTCATTCTCTTCAATTTCTGATTCTAACAATGATGACTTCGTGATAAACCATTAAAGTAACTTATAGTTTCTAACAGTTTCTTGAACTATGATTTCAAAACTTATGAATCCATTTCCACACCAGGAAATGATCAATGACACTTGATGCTAAATTTTTGTTGCTAAAAGTTCTTCTAGAAGATTGAATGAATCCTTTTAAAATTAGGATCTCAATAAATCTTTCAATGTGAGTTATTCTGGGAGCAGATATCTTTATAGATTTTCTTGGAAATTTTTTTTGGCGCGCATCTATTTATAAATGGCCGATCTGCAATGGCTCTCCCTCAAACTATTTTGGCAACGTGACATCCACACAAATCATCTTCAGAGGCTCTATATGTATTTGTGCTCTCAAAATGGAAACACTGGGCGTAGTTGTTATCCATATAGACAAGGATGAATTCTCTTATATATAGTGTACTCGATCGCAATGATGAGGTATGCCTCCATTAGACTCATTTCTTCTTCTTCTTCTTCTCCTTCTTTTTGAAAATTTTCTCATGATAGATGTGTGTTACCTTCTTCTGACAGGTTGAGGAGGAAGCTCAAGCCCGAATTCATTGGAAAGAAACCAACGACCACCCCAAGGAAGCATACATTAAAGAGACCAAACATATTGTCGAAGAAAGCGAATGAGCTAAGCGTATTATGTGATGTGGAGGTGTGCACCATCATCCACAATCACCCCAACGACTTAGTCATATAACATTCACTAGTTGAGGCACAGGCATTGACTGGGATATTCGAGGCCTTACCCCCTCCCGATTAACAAAAGCAGAACAAGGTGACCAGGGAGCTGGAATTGAAGGTGCTTCTTGGCAAGATCTTGAATGGTGAGACGCTTAACATGATACTAAAAAAGAAGTAATAGGAGGTCGAGGAGGGACTCAAGGTTCTCAGGGGTCTACTTCCGGTACAACGGCTGCAAAGGAGTTGATTGAAGAGGAGACTGGAACAACTTCAATGAGTAGAAAGTTTACACACCTCACAGTCACAAAGTTCCTATACGATCGATATTAGTCATGAGATTCATTCGATATAGTATTGCCATACATTTGTAAATCATATGAGTTATGTATGAAAAAAAATATTAAGATAATTAAACTATTATCTTCTTGATATATTCAGTCTCATGAGAATGAGAAATACATTTGAACGTCGGGGGTGTGAAGATGATGACAACAAATTGGGTTTAACTTTTTAAAATTATAATGAAAGTGATAATTTAAATGAATACACAAATTTTGAAGATAAGAAACCCACAGAGAAAGTTGTAGTGTAGTGAAATAATATTTCTTTCACACTGTTTCTATTAAATTTTGAATCGTGTACACCTGCCTCTTTTTCTTTTTTTTTGAAACATACTTGCTGAGTTCTAAACTCGGATATTAAATGATATGTGATATTTAAAATATATAATTTAGAAACATATTTGTCATTTTGGAAGATCCTGAATTGGAAGTTGGAGCAACTTTACTCTAAATTCAACCCAAAGTCAATATATTTAAAATTTTAATTTTGGAGATTTGAAAATTTTATATATTGCACAAGCAAATCTGAATTCCAAATTTCCCATTCCAAATTCATAATGCCTCATCAATAAGTCAATAACACAGAATTCATTTGTTCACATAATCAGAACAAAACACAATGACGAGCGAGACATTATCTTGGAAATGTGGGATTACTAAAATCAAATAAAAATAAAATAAAATGTTTCCAATTTATGAAGTTGTTTGATAGTCAGTCACGCGATGAATATTGTGCATAACTAAAAAAAATTCCAAAGTTTAGAAACATCAAAATTAGTCATTTTAAGATTTGTACCAAAAAAGCCCTCGATGACAATCTTGTGATTTAAATACTTAATTATTAAATTTCATAACCCACTCAAATGACAATTTAAATAACATAGAAAAATGATTATATACATGCCCACACATTTATGAGTATCTAATAACGAACTGACACTTTGGCCCTTTCCATCGTACAGGGTTAAGATTTTTTTCTCCTTCTATAATATAAATTTTTTGAAACCTTCTAAAATTATCTAAAACCTAGCGAGGAATGCTAATTTTTTTGACAACTTTGATTACTCATTTTTAATAAGATACAAACATACAAATAATAATGATAACAATCATTCCTAATAAAATATTGTTTTCCATTTTTATCATATCAAAGATTTTTTTTAAAGCAACTTTAAAGACACTCTGTATCTTCAAATTTGGAGGGTAGAACCACCCTTCAAATCTACTTTTAAATTTGGAGATTTGGAATTGACCCTCTAAATTTGAAGGTCATCTTCAAATCACATTTTTCATTTTTTAGTTTGCGTACTAATTATATCAACTTAATATATATTTAAATATGTTAATCCATTTTTAATAAAAGTACTATCATTGAAAAAGTCTCATCAAGACCTACAAAATGAGACTAATATTAAATTATTTTAGAATTAATTTTAAATAAATCCTCATATTGTTTGATTATTCAAGAATTATGCTATTCTATTCAATTAAAAAATTACTAATCTAAAAATAACTCTAAAATCATTTATTATTAGACTCATTGTAAAGGTCTTAATGAGATCTTTTCAATGACATAATTTTTTTTATATAAATGGATTAATGTTAATAATATTTATTAATGAGTTTTTATATAATTTTAAAAATGATAAGAAAAAATGAAAGGGGTGGTTAGAGTGCAATCCTCTTAAAAAAGAAACTCTCCTAATTATGGAGGGTCATCCCTGAGGCGGAGCTGTTTGTGACATTGCCCGTGCCTATACTGTCTGATGGAAGTCTTTATATTTAGGGTGTTTTTGTATACCAAGGAAAATATATAAAAATGATAAAAAGACGACTATGAAAGAAATAATAGTGCTTATTTATATCAAAAATAAATTAAAAAAGCTTAATTTGATTTTTTTTCATTTACTTCTCTCGAGTAAACGAAAATAAATATATTTTCCTTGCCCAACAGGAGTGGATTGAGGAAAAATATAATGAATAGTTTTCATTACTTTCATTGTAAGCACAATTAACATATTATTTCACTGTTTTTTAAATTTTATATTCGAGATTGTGCGCAAACATTCTCTTGGTGATAAAATGCAACACGGGACTAGTCGGGCCATTAATAAATATTTTTATGTTAATTTTAAGAGAAATGTAACACTAAAAGATCAATTCTTTAGTCAACAAATGTGTACATATGATAAAGGGAATGAAATCTTCTATGCAAGGGACATACGGAAGCTATTAGTAAGACTCATGTGAATAAGACATATGTGCGCTGTCGCTTAATAGGACAATATATGCATGGGTGGAGGGGGGAGAGAGAGAAAGAGGCTGAAAGAGACAGAAAGAGAGGGTCAGCGGAGGGGCAAGGAGGCTATGGGTGCTGGAAGTAGGCATTTTCCTCCACCCATCATTCTCTCTCTCTCTGTTTTTTTTGTTTCTCCCAATTCTATTGTAACCCTCTCGGCTCCCACCACGACCCTCCCCCACCCTTCTTTCTTTCCTATCTCTTTCTTTCTCTTTCCCTCTCTCTCTCCTTCCTGCACCGCCCTCCTCCACACATCGCCATTGCCCCCCACTCTCTCTTCTCCCAATCATTCACTCCACTATGATTTTATTTTTTTGGGGTGGGGGTGGGGTGGGAGATCGATGAATGAAGGGTGGGGTGGGGCTAAATGAAATCAATAAGCATGAATGCATATTTATATTTATATTATGCTACGATTGATTGAGCAACGCCTTCCATGGATTAAATTTTAGCACTGTAGATTAATCAAGGAAGTAAATCCTATATAAAAAAAATCACACATTGCATCAATTTTTCCACATTGTAAAAGAAGAAAAATTGATCCACTCTCTACCAGTAATTGAAATATAAATTCTTTCAACACCTGAATTACCACCGCCTCTTTCCTCACAAATAACTGCCTCTTGCAAGTGTGTTAATAAATTTCATCAGATAATATATATAATTCTTAAGAAGATTACATAAAATATTCACCATAAAAAAACTCAAGCCACTAATGTCTGCAAGACCATCACTCACATTATGAATTATACTGAGCAATAAAAAAGATCTTACATTTAAGTTATTAAAAGACCGCAAAAGTCCCTACATCATTTAGAAACTCTACAACCCAAATTCAAACCCATTAACAAGGGTATCAGTAAAATTGAAATCCTAACTAAACCTCCAACACTAGTCCACTTAAGATTTGATCATAATAAGATCAGATGAGACATATTTCCATAGAATAAGATTTCAATGGTATATGAATATGCTATTTATTTATTTTTTATTGCTAATTTTTTTTTTCAATCAAATCTTCCCCTATCATGGGACTTCAAAACACCACCACCACCAACACCTCTGACGACGCCTCCACCACCAAAGTAAGGCAAGACATGGTTCACGTACTGCGGCGGTGGAGCAAAAACGGCCGCGGCTGCCGAAGAGTTGACCACCCCCATCAACGCCTCCCCGGTCCGCCTCGACATCGTCATCTCCCTCACCCCCTCCGCCGTGGACAACAGCCTCTGGAGGTCGGGGAGCGACAGCTCTTCCAGCGGTGTCTCCCACCGCGCCACCATCTTCAGCTCCTGGGTAGTGATAAAGTTCATGTACCGGCAAATATTTAGTAAGTGTAGAATAGAAAAATACGTAGATTATTAAACTATTTGTTTAGATAATTCAAGCATTAAAGCATTAGTATGTATTAATGAAAAAATACAAAGTACTTTGTTACTATTGTTCCTGGGATATGGCACGCGCAGCATCGAGACGGGCGAGGAGGTCGGCGTGGCCCTTGTTGAGCTCGTGGATCCGGCTCTCCTGGTGGTGGGACAGAGAGGAGGAGCCGGAGGAGGAGTTGCAGATGTTGATGACTGAGTCGAGGGAGGGGTGGGCGAAGACGTAAGGTTTGCCACCGGGGGAGCAGACGATGATGGCGATCTGGGCACCACAGAGGGTGGAGAGCTCACTCGCCTTCTTGAAGACGCCTTGCCTTCTCTTTGAGAAGCAGACCTGGTGCGCGTCTTCCTTCTCGATCTTCTTCATCTCTATCTTCTGGCGACCCATGCTTCTCTTTTTCAACATAGCTTAATGGAAGGGGGGAGAGAGATGGGTTTGATGAGAAGTTGTAGTGAATATATATAGATGGGAGGAGGAGGAGGAGTTGATTTAAATGAGGGTAGTTTTGATTTTGATTTGTTGCCGTTAATTAAATATATGGTTTTAATTATTAGAATTGGTGTCACATTTGGCAACAGAAATTCATGGATCTGTGTTTCACATTTATGAATGGATTTTAATTTAGGAATTGTTAAGATTGTAATTCATTGTTTTGGTAAGTAATTTGAAATTCAATTAGGGATTCATAGGATTTCAAATTAAGGAATCTATAAAAAAAAAAGTAAATTATTACAATGTACCATACAATTTGACTAAATCTTTGATCGAAATCTATGAAAAATGACAATTTAGCTATTCAAAAGGGATGGAATAACATGGAATTTTCTCATTGGTTTAAAAAGAACTAGTTAAATATTTGATCACAGATTGAGTCATTGGTCAATACTCTTTTTAAAAAGGGAAAATGACAAAAAAAAAAAAAAAAACTCCTAAGGGTTTAAAATACCCAAATCAACCATTTTTAAAATTATACTTAAAAAATCTCATTTTATAGTTTTAAAAATACAAAAGACTAATCTACCCTTATATAATTAAATCTTTAATATCCATCTTTATTACACACTAAAAACTTATTTTTCCTACAAAACAACAATTTCTCTATACATGATGAAAATCAATTCTCTTAGATGTTTTGTTATTATATATTATATTGTGTGTTTCTTATATATATCTTACATGATATTATTTATCATTTTTCATTGTGTATAATCATAATATGTAATTTAAATCTATGTTGTGCCCCAATGCAACAGATGATATTTTAGTATTCTAAATCTTTACTCACATTTTTTTGTTTTTTTTTATCTATTTATATATTTTATGATATCATTAGTACATATCCATTTAAAAAAAATCAATATTTAATGGAGTTCATCATAAAAAACTCAAATTATATTGGTACATATTTTACAAAATCTACTTAATCACAAAGAATTTACAATTAAAAAATTGATCTACATGAAAATGTGTGAAATATATTAATAATATTAAGAGAGTGAAATATTTTAACAAAGTTAAGAGATATGTAATGTATTAAGGATTTAATTGTACAAGGGTAGATTAATCTTTTGTGTTTTCAAAATTGTAAAACGACACTTTTTGATGTATAATTTTAAAAAATGGTTCATTTGGATATTTTTAATTTTTGGGAGACTTTTTTAATCATTTTCCTTAATATAAAATTATAATATATAATTTTCAAGAAAAAACTTAATATTCAATGCTAAAAACAATATGTTGGATATTCGGATCCCAAATGATAATTGCGTTTACAATATTTTAATAAATTTCATCATCTAAAACCGTAATAATCACTTTTTGTTATTGGTAATTGATTTTCAATATTTTAGGATCCAATTTTTTGTTTTTTTTAATTTCATTATCGAATTTCAATAATTGTCATTAAAAATATTTATTTTTTATTTTCTAACAAATTATATAATTATCATTTAGGGTCTATGTATCTTTATTAACGAATTACCGTGTGTGTGGAATGTAAGATGGGACATTTTCTGGTGCTCTCTTTGTTTTCCTTTTTTCTGTTTTTGTTTTTTGGCATTGCCTTTTGATCTCACATGCATCTTCTGAGTTCACATATCACAAGGTTCAATGTGAAACGATGGGGCACCTTTTTTTCAAAGAATTTTAGATACACCAAGTCTTTGAAAATCAATTTTAGATTATATGCATTTATTTAGAGACATGTACTTATACAACATAAAAAAATCTATGTAAATGCGTATGTCATGCTCCAGGATGACCATTCCCGAGACGTGGTAATAATATAATATCAGTTATCAAATACAAGGGGTCAACAATGACTGCAATAAATAATACACAAGGCTAACAGGCAATGATAACTGATAACTCAACTGAAACGCGGAAGCATAAAATTTCAATAAGTCTGTAAATCAAAAATATTATTACAGACTCAAATACACAATCACTGTCATGTGAGAGTCAAGTCTAATCCAAATAAAATACAACACGTTCAACACGCACGATTTACAAATACATGACTCTAGGACTGTTGACAGCCTTGCACTCGTCAATCCACCGGACAGGACGCTTCCACGCACGCAAGACCACGCCACAAGGAAGCTCCGGCTCCACGCCCAATGACGCCCCTGTAAAAGAAACAGTACGCGAGGGGTGAGCTACAAGCTCAGTGAGTGGCTAGAACCAAACACCAACACAACAATTCAACACCAAGGCAAATTCCTATAAAGAAAAAGCATGGGTAGAAACCCAACAGGTAACAAGGTCATGCGGCAGCGCGACCATACCCTGACCTCGCCCTCACTTCCAAGAGGGAGGCTTTTGGGACTCTCAAGGAGGAACAACTGTTAACCATAACACTTGATGTTACTGCGTAAAAGTTACAATGAGTCCATCCGCTACGAGTGTCACGCCCCAGGGCGGCCATTCCCGAGACGTGGCAATAATATAATATCAGCTATTAAGTACAAGAGGTCAACAATGACTCCAATAAATAATACACAAGGCTAACAGGCAATGATAACTGATAACTCAACTGAAAAGCGGAAGCATAAAAAAATATCACTAAGTCTTTAACTCAAAAATATTATTACAGACTCGAATACACAATCAATGTCCTGTGAGAGCCAAGTCTAGCCACATAAAAACATCAAGTGCCACATGCACGGTTTACAAATACACAAGACTCTAGGACTGCTGACAGCCTCGCACTCACCAACCGTCGGACGGAACGCTCCACGCACACAAGACCACGCCACATGGAAGCTCCAGCTCCATGCCCAACAACGCCCCTGTAAAAAGAAACAGTACGCGAGGGGTGAGCTACAAGCTCAGTGAGTGGCCAGAAACCAAACACTAACACAACATTTCAACATTAAGGCAAATTCCTATCAAGGAAAAACATGGGTAGAAACCCAACGGAGAACAAGGTCACGCGGCTGCGCGACCAACCTCACCCTCACCCTCACTCCTGGAGGGAGACTCTTGGGACTCTTGAGGAGAGACTATACCGTCTGTCTAAGAGACACGGGATCACTGGTCCACACAACACTATTGGATTATCTACATAGAGATAACTGTCCACCGATGTCTCTCAACATCGATACCTAAATAGACCCAACAATTATGGGAACGGGAGCGACCGAACGGGTCACGTAGCAACCCGACTTCAACTCATCCTCACCCTAGTCCCCCGGAGGGGTAGCCCTATGGACTTTTGGGACAAACCTTTGCGCCACACCCTCCGTCGTCCGGTAGCCCTCAACCGGGTAGTCTCTACCTAGTATACTCCCTTGATCATTATATCTGCCGAACGCATCGGTAGTACTTACGGGTGGGAGCCCTCTATCAGGACAGCCTCAACGCTGGGTAGCTTCAATGCGGATCCAATGAAGGGGAGAACGATTTCACGCTCGTAATACCATCCGGTAGCCCACCGTCACATAGCCTCTACCTGGTACACTCCCATGATCAGAACATCTGCCGAACACATTGGGAGTACCTACAAGTGGGAGTCCTCTGTCAGGACAGCTTCAACGTCGACTTCGGTATACGACAATATTGGGAGGAACCACTACATGTTCGAAATGCAAACCCTATGGGAAAGTCGACTACACAATCTGGTGGGTCGAGTATCAACTCGAGCCCATCACACCCTCACCAACACCCTCACAGGGTGACATAGGACTATTGGGAGAGATTAGACTGCTTTACACCGTTGGTCCACCTGTAACCCTTTACCCGGATAGCCTCTACCTGGTATACTCCCATGATCAGTACGTCCCCTTACGCATCAATGGTACCTACGGATGGGAGCCCTCTGTCAAGTCAGCATTTCCAACGCCGGGTAGTTCCTACATGGATCCAACGAAGGGGAGAAAACAATCTAAACTCGTGGATACGATCCTCCTGGATTCGACGTCATCGGTTATCAGCCACCAATTAAGCATAACGAATTCTCATGAATTCCCTCCAGGGCGCATAACTCAGATGCGGGGAAGATATTTTATTCTAAGTGTCAATACCACGGTATGACCCCATAAGAGGTCATACACTTGTCTAATCTCATTAGACAAGGCTCATGGTTTAATATAAGCATATACAACATATAATTAACTATGCAAAGAATATCTTACTTAAACATGCATACAAGGGCATAATAAGCATTCAATTACACAAGTATAACTCAAGCAGGCGTTGGATATCACCAACTCAAAGGGGAGGGTTAAGCGCGATCTCTCGCACCAACCCGTGCGTATCAAAATTCCCAAACGAACCTAAGTCGAGTAGGAACCGCATCTACTTACTTAGTTTACACAAAGAGGGAGGGCGAGAGAGAGGGAAAATCTCATCCTCTCTGGAAGCTGGTCATAGCTTTGCCCCAACAAGATGAGTGCAACAACTGTACCACGTCCTCCAGTCTTATTACCAGGGAATATTACGCAGTTACTTGTTATTTACACACGCTTACTAACATAGGGGTAATATACAAATAAGAACTACCTAAGACATGCTATATTCTATACATACATACATTTACACAAGGAAAACCCAATCAAAAGGGGTGCATGCAACACAATCATTTATAAACGAATACACTACATAGGCAAGTATATTTTAGAATAGGGGGTTCTACGCAATATACGAGCTATACTAACCTAGCATGCAATATCTAACATAATATGGGTGCAAGGAAACCCCATGGATGCACGAAGCACGACTGCGTGTATCGAGCGCTCCCAGAAGGGTTTGAATCGAACCACTCACTGATACCCAGTTTGATGTGCGTCGAGTGGCAGCACGCGAGCAGGGCAGCACGCACGCGGAATAGCACGCATGCGGGGCAGACGTGACAGCACGAACGCGAGACAACATTCACGCACAGGGGAGCACGCATGCACGAGGCATCACCCGGGGAGCGCAGGCAGGGCAGGGCGTGCCGGACATGCCGCCGGTCATGCTGGGAACAGGCGCCGGGCACGCTGTCGAGCACGCTGGGAACAGGTGTCGGGCACGCTGGGTACAGATGCCGGGAACGTCGCTGGACGTGCAGGATAGAGTCACTGGGTGCGCTGGGCACAGACGCTCGGAACGCCGCAGGACGCGCTGGGCACAGACGCTGGGAACGCCACAGGACGTGCTGGGCAAAGTCGCTGGACGCACTGGACACAGGTGCTGGGTCTGCTGGGGCACAATTGCTGGTGCTGGCAGGGTAGCAGGCAGGGTCTGCTGGGGCACAATTGCTAGTGCTGGCAGAGCAGCAGACAGAGGCATGCTGGGCACAGGCAGCACACACAGGGCAGCATGCATGTGGGCATGCCGACACCCCTACACCCAAGCAACCAAGCACACACACACACACCACACAAACATAAATACAAACACATGACATGCACCACCTCCCAACACACCAAATGTGCTAAAAACTAG